>BQKZ01002092.1:59562-79211 GCA_036244855.1 Temnopleurus reevesii
AATTTATATAGCGCACGTATCCACTCTGCTGAGTGCTCAAGGCGCTTTACATTATTATTACCCTGGCTTTAGCCCGGCAGCCATTCACGGCGCACTTGGCATGGCATTTCAAAGAATAAATATTCCTGCCAGGTACCCATTCACCTCACCTGGGTTGAGCTCAGCACAATGTGGATGAATTTCTTGCTGAATGAAATTGACGCCCTGGGTAGGATTCGAACCTACGACCCTCTAGTTGAAAGGCGAGAGTCACGACCACTACACCACAGCGCATCTAGTCATATGATTGTTTGTTCGTATATTCATTGCCTGTATTTAAAATAAATGACTTAATGTTGATTTTGAGTTTTATGTTACACATGAAAATTATATAAGGCATAGATATAACACAGAAATATACTCGTCAAGAAAGTCACTTTATTTGATGTTGGGATAGAAATCGCTAGGTATTAGTTTGATGAAAAATCCAATGTAAACAATTTGATGATATTTCTTTTGACAGGAACTTGGAGAATGATCTACTCCTTGTAGCTACTCATTTCATAGAGAAAGATCGTGAGAATAGGAGTAAGAAGAGTGGGCCAGCCATGTCCCAGAGCAGTAACTCCAGAAGACAGGTATTGTACTTACTTCTTGCAGCACTTCATTCAAACTATAATTCTTCAATTTGAGTTATGATTTGTAATTTGAAATTATATTAGTAATGCATGCTATTTTTATAGCATGCTTATCCACTCTGCAGATAGGCGCTTTTGTATTGTTATTAGTATTGTAATTTTGTATTATTATTGTAATATTTTGTTAAAGAACGTGAGTATACAATACCTTGTGACATGTGTAGACTTGCGACATTCATGACATGAAAGTCAGGTGAATTCAATATCCCCACCAATTTCATCAGATTTAGCTGCATGAAAATGTTTAAAAATGCCTCTGAACCGTATTATAGTAAGGTCCTTGGAACTTTAGAATTTAGCGCTATATATAACAAACATGCCATATCAGGGCTAAGATACAACAGAATACAAAGACTTTTGGTCAGAAAATTTGCATTCTTATAATGATAGTCTGTTATCAGTGCTCTTTACAAAGTGCTTGGGCGATAATGACAGCGAAGTTATATTAACTTTAGGGCAGAAGGGATAAGGGATTTTGGACAAAGCAAACAACTTCATTCAAGACTTCACAATAGCTTTCTGAAGACAAAAGACTATACCTTCCCTATCAATTGTACAACACATGTTTGACATTTCTCCAAAAAGATAAGAGGGATGGAAAATCCTAGCTGTTGTGAATGATTGAATTACGTTGTTTACTTTGACCAAACTCCTTTGTCCCTTCTGCTCATAGTGATTGATAGTGTTTGTTATTTATAATAACCCATTACAAGTTTTTTTTTAGAATACGAGCCTGTATAATATTGTAGAAAACATATTTTCATCATATTTTATCTCTCTGTAAATTTATCTGATGTAGAACCAGCATGATGATAATGTGGACATTCCAGGCTATGGTCACTCACTGGTTGACCGTCATGCTATCCTTCTGGATCTATGGACAAATGAAGCAGAGTTCTTGGAAAACAAAAGACAGGTATGTAACCAACAATCACTAATATATTGGATTACAATACGTTTTCCTAGCCATTTACGTTTATTTGTAATGTCTCCAAATTATTCCGAAATTTGATTGTTAAATTCAGAATTGTGTATGTGTTGAATGTATTATGCATAAAATTTTATGCCAGAACTGTTAAATATTATGTGGTTACAAATTGTAAAAACCTATGTTTGTGTTTATGATTGTGATAGATTTTACATTTAGATCAGTGAAATGTAAAAATAACCATAATGAATTACATAGAATTATCTAAACTAAAATTATGATCTCATTTACAAAATACTTTCCAAGCATGTGATAAGCTAAGGGGAATTCTATGAAATATTGCTCCAAATGATACGATAATTCAAGATCACACAAAATCAAAAGACTTGAGTTAGTGACTGAACCGTAGATATTAAATTAATCAAATGATTTTGTCAGAGATTATTATTTTGTGACATAACTTTTGTCTATGCTACATTATGATTTTCACTCTCGCAGTTGCTTGACACATACCTTGAAGCATACCACAACGTCTTTGACATGCACGAGAAGAGAGCCCTCGCCCAGGAGATGACAAACATTATGCACAAGCGCCCTCGCTTTGATTTCAAGAGCGATTACTTTGTGCAGACATATAAGATGGAATCTCGTTGCCTCAAGCTACACTGTGGGGTGGTCAAGTCGGTTTCTGATAAACAGGTACACTCTTTTTTATGGTTCTTTTTAAAGTTCTCCTGGGTTGTGTTTTATAAAGCTGATTATAAATCTATGCACAACTATACGAATGACTGGTAACCATTTTGTTAACTCAATGATAACGCCTGTAGCTAAATCGTACTCGAGGAAGGGTCACCAGTCGTTTTCTTGAATCTTGCACATTTATAAGAGTATATATTAATGAAATGGGTCCCAGGAGGTATAATTAATTTGTTTTGACCTTCTTTCTGTCCATATATTTGTATCATTTCAGTTTTTCTTTATTATGCAAGGATGTCTGCAGAACTCTAATTCAGCTTTAGACCTGTTGCATCTGCTATAAATATTCTTCAATAGAACAACTTTTATTGAAATTGAAATATGATAGATTTAGTCTAAGTATGACTCCAATCTTTGGAATTGGTTACAACATTATATGAAAATGATGCTTCTTAGCAAATTACCAATTTTACCCTGAAAATGTAGTGTGTTTGGTAGTTTGCACGTCTTTTGTTGTCTTGTCTTTTAGATTAGTTTAAATGCAAAAGAAATATATTTTCTTTGTGTGCTCATGGACTGTCTTGTAAATTTGATTTTAATCTATTATTTCTGATTGACTGTAGATTGATAGCCAGCGTGAATACATCAAGCGGATAACAAGGGAAGGAAACAAAGTTGGTCTTCCTCATGCTATCATCCAGAAACAACCCATCTCCATCAAACTAAGTCGCCCCGCCCTCAAGCATGTCTTTCTGCTTGAGTTCCACCCCTCCCTGGCTCTTATTAGTCGCATTCCACAGGCAGTCAGATGGGCACGCAATGTAAGTACACGTTTAGCTTACAATCAATATAGATGCATGGGCTTAATATTTCTTTGAAATGCTGGAAATCTGAGGGTAAATCCAATGTTTAAAATTGCACCCATTTTCATTTCATAAATTTCATATATGGGAAATTTATACTTAAAATTAATAAACATGGCAAAGAACAACAAGAAGGTAAAGTGTCAAATGTTGGGATCTACTAAGATAGATACTACAGAATCTTCTGTAAATTACAAAGATAAGATAAAAAGGACTGTCTACTTGAAGATCATCATATGAATTGATAGTTGAATATTTTACAATTATTAAAGCTTTCATGAATTAAAGTAATTAGCTATTGTGTTTCAATGTGTTTCTAGGAACTGTACCATTGCCACGAGCCTTCAACTGAATATGAAGCCATCGCTATGGAGAAGAAGTTATGGGAGACAGTGCAGAAAGAATGGGATACAATGAAGCCTATGGGACATAGCTTCAGTAGTCAAGTACAGAAAGATGTGAGTATTTGTGAAAAGTTAGAACAGAGGTAGAGTAGAGGAAGAAGCTGAGGAAGATAATAATCATAATGATCTGGTCACTTTGATGATAATTATGATATAATGATTGTTAACTATTAATAATTGATGATAATGATTGATTAAAATAGCAATGTTTGACAAGAATTCTATTGATCATTTACTGTATAAGGTAGAATCATCTTGATGTTAATTTTCTTCATTGAGAAACTCATCCATTTTGTGTTTTGTTTAAACCTGTTGGCATATATATTTGGTACAATTCCAGGTCATCAAATGCTTTGACAATTTTTTGTCATGAAAAAGTAAATTTATACTTCAGTGAAAAAACATCTCTGGCGGCGTTGTTCAAAAGTTGCAATTGATCGCAAGTTGCAGTCGATCGGAACGTGCCGACCAAACTCATCATTTCATGCACGTCTTGTTAGAAGTGCATATCATGGGCGAATGGAAATCGGGTGTTGCAATTTGCGGCTGAATTGCAGTAGGTTTGCAATCAATTGCAACTTTTAAACAACACCTCTATGAGTGCTTCCACTGACAATTAAGTCAGTGAGAAGAGCAGTTTCATCAACACCCAAATACTTTCCTCCCTTCTGTTGTAGCTATTATCTGACCTGTTTGTGGAGGATCCTCTTCTTGTCTGTCAGCTTGCTGCTAGTCGGATGGAAGCCCAAGAGGCTGCAGCGGGAAGGAGAACTGCCAAAGAGAAGCAGGCTGACAACCTCAAGATATGGCTAGATGTTATGGAGGTAAGAAGACTTGGAGATTGGAGAGGTGGTGATGGTGGTGATGATGTTGATGATGATGATGATAGTGGTGATATTGATGATGATGATCATCATCATCATGATGAGGAAGAAGATAAATGATGATGATGATGAGGATGATGATGATTATTGGAGCTCAGGATACTGTGGCAAGAAGGAGAATAGCCAAAGAGAAACAGGGTGACAATCTCAAGATATGGCTAGATTTCATGGAGGTGAGAAGGCATGATTAGAACAGGTGGTGGTAGTGATGATGATTGAGGTGATAGTGATGATGATGATGACGACGATGATGATGACGACGAAGACGGCGACGACGACAATGATGATGATGATGATGATGATGATGATGATGTTGATGATGATGATGTTGATGATGATGATGTTGTTGATGATGATGATGATGATGATGATCATGATGATGAGGATGATGATTATGATGATGATGATGATGATGATGATGATGATGATGATGATGATGATGTTGATGATGATGATGATGATGTTGTTGATGATAATGATGATGATGATGATTATGATGATGATGATGATGATGATGATGATGATGATGCGGATAACGATGATGATGATGATGATGATGAGGATGATGGTGATGATTATGATGATGATGATGATGATGATGATGATGATGATGATGATGAGGATAATGATGATGATAATGATGATGATGAGGATGATGGTGATGATGAGGATGATGGTGATGATGATGATGATGGTGATGATGATGATGATTGGAGCCCTGGAGGCTGAGGCAGGAAGGAGAACTGCCAAAGAGAAACAGGCTGACAATCTCAAGATATGGCTTGAGGTGAGAAGGATTGGAGATTGGAGAGGTGGTGATGATAGTGAAGGTGATAATGATGGAGATGATGATGATGATGATTATGATGATTATGATGACGATGGGGGTGATGTTGATAGTGATAAAAATGATCACAGTGATGATGATGATATTGAAGATTTTTATAATAACCAACTAGGTGGTAGTGATAATAATAATTGATAGAATGATACTGGGTGAGAATAAATATGTGATGAAGTGGAAATGAATACTGCATATACATTTTTTAACATTTATTTTAAATTTAGTCTTGTTTTTATCATCCTTTTGATTATCCTTTTTTCTTCATATAGATTGTTAATTTGAGACAGAGACTGATCGAAGTATCTTGGGAGACTGAAGTTCTTGCTAAGGTATGTCGTGCTATTTTCTCTTCCATGTGTCATGTAAATGAATACATCCCTTTTCGTTGCACGAGGCAAAGTATGACAAAGACAATCATCAGCAAAACTGTTGAAATTCCAGATTTGTCCTTCGATACAAAATAAAAATGAAAATAATTTTTGTAGAATGTTGTTGGATGTGCTTTTTAATATTTTGATCTGTTTACAGATTTTGCTCATATTCATTTACAATAAATGGAAGTAGAAGGGTCTGTTTATTAAAATATGTTGTATAGATATACTTACAATATGTCCTAAGAAAAGTTACATACAACAATGATATATTCAGAGTTTTTACATACATTGCAAATTTTATCTGTTTTCTTACATTTTGAATTTTTGAAACTTTTGAAACATTCTCAACAACCTTTTTCCCTTCTTCAGATGTACCGAGAGCAAGCTGTAGACATGGGTTTTGATGAATTCCACATGTTCATGCGCTGTGTCCAGTTTGAGTTTGCTACTCACAAGGAAGATGCAGATCAGCCGCCACCTCTCTTCATGACCGCTTTACAGGAGGATGATTCCAACCTTGACCGCTACACTCCGGCCAATCTCTTCTTAGCAATTCAAGAACTGGACGAGAAACATGTTGGCATGTTCAGTTTTCGCACAAAGGAAGGCTGTTTGAAGGTAATATTTGGTGATGACTCAAATTATTTTTTTTATAGATTATTTGTAACTTTGTGATTGTCTTGTTTTGTAAATGATTGCAATATCAGTTATGTCATGTTTGTCTGTAATTTAGTTTTCAGTTTTCAACTTCTTTGAAGAGGAAGAGCAAATTTGAGTTAACTCTTTAGGTTATAGAAATTCTATCCAAATAGTTACAAGAAAGATAGAGAGATAGAAATGGGAACGAGAAATATGACACTGATCTTAATTTTAATGATGAGCTACATTCAGTTTTTAAATATGTATGCTTTTTGGGTAATTGATATGTTTTTCAATCAATCTTTCATTGAAAACTTCAGGTTAATTTTTCTTTTTGATAAAAGAACAAGAATGAAATGTATTTTGAATACATAGGCTTGATTAATTCCTTGAAATAACTGAGATTCAGATGTGATAAAAAGCGCTTAAGAGAGGTAGGATCGTGGTAATTTCTCGGTTTGCCAACTGATTAAGTAGGTAGGATTGTTTGTTCCTATGTTTTGTGTCTTATGTGGGATTCTTAATACAATCTAATCTTTCAGATCATGAAGAAGAATGGCCAAGAGAATCTGCGAGCTATTCTAATGACCCAGGTGGTTCATAAGAATGCCTTACTCTCAGCTACACAGCAAGGCAGTGTGTGTTCTTACTTCAGAGAAGACTCAGATAGCACTCCTTCAAGACAGAAGTAAGTTAGATAATTATAATAATCTAAACAGTGTCGATATGATTATGAATAATCATATTGCATGATTTTCAAGTCATATAACAATGATTCCTAGAATAAGAGAAGATAAAAAAAATATTTTTGAATTGTCAGTGTTTAACAAATGAGATAAATGAGCAAGCATTTAACAAGTAGCCATTATTATACAAGTGTTTGGACTTCGTACTTGTGTCACTTGCTTTGCTTCTTTAACCAAAGTCATGATAACTCTAATGGGATTTTGCGAAAGTAGCATTGGTGTATTTGAAAAATAGTGTTACTTGGTGAATAGTATTATTTGTTGAAGAGGTCAAAGGAGGTGACACTTTATTGAAAATAAATTCTTGGGCTGTGAATGCCTACAGGGCCCCATAACACTTTGCACTTAATTGCTTATTTAATACAATAATTCAGATTCGTTACTGGTCAGTCTGTTAAACAATGCATGAAACAAAGATCTTGATTGACCGTTGTAATTAGCGAGTAAACGCACACTTTTATGTTATTAGGTCCCAAGTGTTATTAAAGTCTTTTTTATGTTATTATCAACATGCTAATTACCATGGTAATGGATTGTAAATTTTCTGATTGAATTTCCATCAAGGTCTGGTACCACCCCCGCTGAGCCAAGTCAGATCAGCTCTGCCCAGTCCCACGGAAGACGTAAATCTGGTGCCGTAGCAATCTCTACACAGTCTGTTGTGTTTGCCGCCAAGCTGAAGTCAGGCATGGAGAAACACAAGAGATCATCCGAGGCTTTTGTCTCGTTACAGCTAGAAAAGGTACTGATTTTAACATACTGAGTTCGTACATCTTTCCCTCTCATCTCCAAACGTTGCTATAAATATTTTCCTTCACTCAATTATCTATTCCTACATTTATCATTGTACATGTATATTTTATCTTTACGTTATTGCCCATAGGGAACGACAGTTACACAGTGCATCCTTCTTGTCTTGTCTTTCCGTTTACGCCCACAATCAAAGTTGATTATTACGGCATTTTAGGTGTAGATCGCATTTTAGGTGTAGATTTTAGGTGTAGATTCTTAACTGAGTAACAGACTAAGAGGTTGTTGCTGCAAAGTTGCAATTGATTACATTTTCATTCGCGCATGGTATTTGCTTTTAAAAAGACGTGCATGAAACAATTTTTTAATTGGTGCGTTGCGATGAACTGTAACTTGCGATCAATTGCAACTTTCTAACAACACCCCTGAATGTGTTATACTATATGGACAAAATTGAATGGTGTTTATAAATGCTCAAGTTATTCTTCACTCTGTTAATTCAGTTAACTTTTTTTTTCACATTTAGAATTATATGACCCTCCTTCCATGTTTAAACCCATACCCTACAAGTATCAACAACACTTAACAGTTTGATCAAACAATCTAAAATTCATTTGTGTCAAAATTGTTTTGTGCATTTTTGGTCACTATTGGTTTGAATTGCCTTCCGATGAATCATATCATTCTGTTCTCCCCTCAGACCCCTTCAAGAGATGTGATGCTGAATAACTTCCTCAAGCTGAAGGCAAGCAAAGGAACCATTATGAAGAATCCTGATGAGGTGGAGAAATTAAAGAGGTAAACTTACGATAGGGCTTATTACAGTTTTCAAGTGCAGTGATGGTAGTGATTTCATGGCGTTTCCTCCTATAGCTATTGCTCCTTTTGGAAATCTATGCATTAAACTTATTGGAAACTGTTTTCAATCCTCATTCATCATTTATCAAAGAACTTATTGGGGGAGCAATTATTACAGGAGCAAATGTTGAGTCACTGGTGCAGTTGATGCCAATATTGAAAAAAGATTTTAATCTAAATGAATATTCTTTCCCAAGCATCCTGCTTACAAATGATAGCACAGCAGTGTGAAATCTTCAAAATCAGAGTATTATCACCCAGTATTTATTTAAAGGTAAGATCATCTGTTATAAAACATTTCAAAGTTACAGATGACAAAGTCAACTCATAAGTATAATAGTTGCATGTCATGTGTCTTTTCTCCTTTCTCCCTTCTTCCTAGGGAGCTGATAATGAAGTTCTGTGAGCGTTTCATGCGACGTGTGTCCCAGTATTCCCTGAGAGGTCAGATCATCTCCTATATCAACAGCATGATGAACCTTCTAGAAGAATTCAAGATGGTCAAGACAACGCACTTCATCTGTGGTCTGCCGAATGAGAAGAAGACCCCAGAAGATGATGTGAAGGGATTGGAGACAAATCCTAGGTGAGTGGCAAAATCGATGTAAAGGGAATAGTAGTGACAGTCGTAGTGGTTTTATTATTGTTGTCATTGTTGTTGATGTTTTTGATGGTTATGGTGGTGGTGGTGGTGAGAATGGTTTGGAAGATGCTACTGATAAAGAAAAATATGATGATGACAATGATGATTGTGTTAGTGGTGATGATGCTGATGATAATGATGGTGGTAAGTCAAATAATGCTGACGTTGATGAAAATGATGAGGAGGAAAATGATGGTGATGATGATGATGATGATGATGATGATGATGGTGTTGCACAGGCACAGGCTAATACGTGAATCCCAAGACCTAGGTCGCCAACGTCTCAGATCACGTCACTCTTTCTCTAGGCATGCTGCCCACCTCAGCAAATCAGATTTCAGCCTAATACAAGAGTGGGAAAAGAGCTGGGAAGGGACGGCCTGACCACAACAATTCAGTTTCCCCGGACACCAAAGCCCCGACTGGTTCCAAGCTCCCTCGGAAGAACTGGGTAACGCTGAATCGACTGCGAACCGGGGTTGGAAGATTTAATGCCAACATGCACCGCTGGGGACTCCGGGAATCATCAGCCTTTGTCTGTGGAGCAGGTGAACAGACCGCAGACCACATCATCTACGACTGCCCGGTACGCCAACCACCTAATGGGATGACTGACCCATCGAACCTTTGTGATGCCCAGACTGACTGGCTCACCCAACTGCAGGATGTGGCATAAAACACTACTACACTCATACGAAAGAAGAAGAAGATGGTGTTGGTGTTAGTGTTGATTGTGATCATAATGAAAATAATACAGGTGAAGAAGATGATGATGAGAAGATGGAGGGGGGGGGAGGATGAAGATGATAATGATCATGGTTATGGTGATATTAAGGAATGATGTTGAACCTAGATGTGATGGTCAAGACAATGCAATTCATTTGTGTTATGTCGAATGAGAAGGAGACCCTAGAAGATAATATAAAGGGATTAGAAACAAATCCCAAATGGGTAGTAGAATTTGTAGATGGTGGTTGTGGTTTATTGGAGATGTTGGTCATAATGGTGATGGTGGAAGGGTAGGTGATGACAATATCTATGCTCATATTTTCATTTCCTTTTATCTGTACTTCATCACAGGGAGCTGAAGAAGCGTCCAAGACGTCTCCTCTCCCCAGACGGATCCACCCTTCTTAATGTCTGGTTCCTACCCCATCATACGGAGTCTCTCGTCATGTTCAAGACCCTGGATGAGGATACCTGTGTGAGGGCGCTCTCCGTCTCGCTGAGGATCATATCAGCCCTACATGACATACTGCAGTATTTGTGTTCACATTCAAAGCTTGGCAGTTCTAATGCAAGGTATATTCATTTCCTAACAAATTTTTGTTACTCTTATACTTTGTGATAAGCATGAAATTTACAACACAAGTGGACTGTAAAATAAAGAGATGCAAATGATTTTACTATTAATTGTCAATCTCAATTACACATTTTCGGCAAAGAGTTACAATCACTTTTTGTCAGTTTGATTACATGTTTTAAGTTTCAGTCCAATGTTTTAGGAAGAAACATAACTGGTAATATTTTGAGCTAGCTAAATTTGCTTATGTGACATATTTGAGCTAGAAAAGATTGATGCAGTATATAGATGAAGAGAATGATATTTTCTATGGAATACAGCAAAAATTGAATATTCATTCTACATGCACATAATTTATGTGGGTTTTTTTTCTCCAGCTATATGAGTCACTATATCAAGAATTTATTATGAAGTTAGAATGGTCCTTATTATGGATAATAAGTAAATCAAAATTCTATTGGTATGTACTGATCAAGTGCAGCTCACAATTAATCACAATTTTATTGAAATACCCTTTAGACCTACACTAATACTGACCAATTTTGTTTTGTTTGTCAGGCTTGGCTCTCAGAAGAAGGATGTCACCACAGCTGATTGGGGAGGAACAGAAGGAATATGTTCTGAGTTGAGAGAGATCCAGAAACAGATTAATAACATGGAGGATCCTCATGACCCTGAACAAGTATGTATCTAACACCACACTGTAGAAGTTTTGATGAGTATGATGTTAAAGCAGAGAAAGAAGATATACAAGAACCTAGATCAGCCCGGATGTCTTTATGACAATAGTTCCTGAGATATGAATGATGGAAGGAAGGAGAAAGCATCCCAATAGAGGGAAAATGTAAACTAAATGGTGGGCAAGCTCCAAATTCAGGTCATTGATCTTTTATTGGGATGTACAATAAGGTAAAGGGGTAACCACTCAGATCAGCATTGTACCACATTGTCCATACATTACTTTGGCAGCTTAATTGCATGATTTTAATAGACATGACATGACAGCAATTGCCTTTTATCTTCAGTTTGATTTGAAGCTTTGAGTAGTGTAAATACCATATAAAATCTTGTATTCTAATTCTTAATCTCATTCTGATTCTAATCACGAGTGCTCAACTATTTATCTATTTGATCTACATTCTTCTCCTCCTCCCAGATTGCTGACTTCCTGAGTCTTCGACGAGACATCCTTTTCCTAGAGTTTGACTCCTCTGTGCGCTACACCCTGCGAGACACTCTCCTCTCAACCAAGAACGTGAGAGGTTACCGTAGCGTGACCCTCAACATGTCCTCAGCTCTCCCTGCCCTGAGCAACGTCCAAAGACCGACACTCTACAACACGTACATGTCTGTACCAGAGCCTCTGCAGCCCAGAGATAGCAAAGCACAGGAGATGTTTCCTCATAGAACTTTTATCGGAAGGTACGGAGTTTACTTTGATTTTAATAAATTCATTGCTAGATTTTTTTAATGATGATATGAGGGGGTTAATAGATATCATGTCTATACCTTTGCCGGTACAATTGAGTGAAAGTGAAATACAGGATTGGTTACTTTATAGCCATTTCTCTTACATACTTGTAGTAATGAATTTTGCTTCATCTTTTTTGTCAGAGTTTGGATGGAGGAATACATGCGTGAATGAAAGATATCTTTTAATTTTGTTGATTGTTAGCTATGAACAGTCTGAACTTTTTCTTCGAGTGCAAAAAACAGTTCATATTCCGTCTACCTACCAACATGCAATGTACAATCTTTTGTGATTATCTTATTGAAATTGTTGCTCTGTATCCAGAAAACATTAAATCCAATGGCCTGTATTCCCAAAGAGAGATTTAACTTAGCCCCAGACTTAGCTATTGTTATTGAGCAGCAGGCTAATCAAAAGTTTAGAAAAGACAATATTGCCGGGGGTTTGGATAAATTTTGCTATCGGAATATGAGACCGTGTATATAAAGATGTTACAGATTTTCTGAATTTTCTATTCATATATTAGGAGAGGACCTTTCAACATGCGTTTCTGGCAGTGGCAGCAGATTGAACACAACATGCAGCTGTGTCTGTCTGGGCTCAAAGATGTAGATAGGTGAGTTGGCAAGTTATTGTTAATCCTGGAATTTGTCCAATAAAAAGAAATATTAATAATCCTTAGTAGAATGAAAACAACCATTTATGAATTGCTATTTTTTGCTTTTTATTGACAGTAAAAAAAAATCCTGATATAATTAGATGTTACCGTATGAAAATTTTTAATTGTTTTTGTTTGTGGACATTTAGTGATTCATTAGATAGTGATCCTTATTTTTTGTATGCTTTTGTTTTTTAGGGTTTTTTTTGGTGGCAAACTTAGGTTGTCTCTTTCTTGTTTGGAAGACATTCTTTAAATTTTATGATTGTTATGATTTCTTCAGACCACTTTGGCAGCTTTTTTCACTCCAATTTGACGCATCTCACCATTTTCTTAACAACAAAGAATGTTTCAGAAATACAATCACTTTAATGATATTTCCCTTCCAGACATGTTGCCAATGGAGAGATCTTAGGGGTCTCCCTGCTCATGGAAGATGTCCTGCTGAGCGGTCAACAGAACATCACCATGTCTGCAGATGATAGTGATGGGGAGGATGAGGGAGTACAAACCAGCAAGGCTCCATCTAGACCTAGGAGTGCTGCCAGTGCCAGGTCCTCGTTGCATTCTAGACCTGCTAGTGCCAGCAGTGGGTCTGTTGTGAAGGAGAACAAGCAAAGTGAGTGTTTCTGCCATCTTTCGTCCAAATTGATGGATTTTAATATTCATTGTAAGCTTTTATTTGATGTATATATAGACATTCATAGTTTCCAAACATTTGTGCTACTATTGTCTGTGTAATGGAAGTTTAATACTACAAAATGTCAGAATTACTTCTACTCTAAAGGGAAGTTATTTTTAGAATCTAAGGACAGAATTTTTAAAACCTAATTGAACATGCATAAAGGAAATAGTGCAAAGAGGGTAGTGTAAGCCAAAAGTGAAATCTTTTCTAAAATTTCCTTTATTTTGATATTTCTTATTTTAGTATATATGTCAACTGGCTTTAGTTTTATGTATCTCAATTTGGTCATTAATGACTTTCAAGGTAAATGTGTATTTTTCTAATTGAAAATTATCATTTTGTGTAGTTGTTTCAGCTACGGGTAAAGCTCTATCGAGAACCAAGGAACCAGTCAAAGCTTACTCGTTACTCAAGGACTTCTTGTTGCTATGGAAACGTCTTGAGGTGTTCAAGGTGGAATGGGGTCAACGTAAGCTCACCATTGAAGAGGTCAATACTCCAACTCTCTACAGAAAGTTTTGGTAAGAAATAGATTTAGTTAAACTCTCACATAAAATATCCTTTTTTAAACTCTGTCTTTTTACAAAGGATATCTCTTAGAACATATATAAACCTTGCCATGTCTTGAAATTTCTTTCAAATCTTACCTAAAAGAATAATTAAGAGCCATGTGATTATAGCTGAATAAATCCATATTTTTATGCTTTCAGAAAGTATCTTAACAAGGGTGCTCTTGTTAAACGTTTAATAGCTATATTTTGCAAGTCATCTTTAGATTTTCTTTTCCTTCCTCACCTTTATCTTCTCATCTGAAGCCAAACCTACAAGATGGAGATCCTTTACCCTGTTGTGAAGAGCATTGCCAGGAGATATGGACAGGTAAGAATATATTGATTCTATCATAAGCAATCCTTCTATTGCCCTATCATTTAACCCTGTCTCTACAGGGGGAAGGGGAAGCATGATGCCCCCCTCCTTAAATTTTCTCTGCACCATGCACCCGAAATTGCTTTTTTTGTGGTCTATGCGATTGTAACTTATTTATTTCAGATCTTATGCAACTGTTGAGACTGGGTATGTAGTCTCAGTGTCAAGCGTGTTTCAATATCACCTTGCTAAACAGCCCAATAGAATTAGGATTAAAGATCCCAATACAATGCAAAAACAGATTTGATAACAATTGTGCAATCTTAAAAAAACATTCCCTCATTTCTTTATCATTGAAATCTTGTTTTTAAAATTCCTATCAGCTGTATATAAAAAGTAATGACTTCCATCCATGAATCTAATGGGAAATCAAAATTTGCGAGGATGATACTCTTACTCTGCCATTTTATGGTGTACACCAAACAAAAACTGACTTACCTTTTCGCTCCTTGTAGCAAGAATTTATCATTTTCAAAATGTTGTGTTTCAGAAAAGAAGGATGTATAAAGTAGCTACGATTGTTCATTGGCAGCCATTGCTTTACAGGCTAGAAGCATCATATCTATATTGGGCTCATGACCTGTTAATATTCTTTCTAGAAGTTGCTTATAAGTAGAGAATTTCTATTTTTTTTCACAGGGAGATCTATATGAAGGCATGGTAATGGACTCGGAGCCCATCGTAGCCCCCAAGGGAGCATCAGAAATGGAACTCCGAGCCAAACAACTTGTCAAACTCCTTGATAATCTGGAGCATCACATGATATTTGAGCTACAGCGGAAGATTGCTAAGGAGCACGCCCTCGTTGCATCAGAGAGAGCCAGAGATGAGGGTAACCTTCCTACTGATTTGTGGAAGAGGCCTGTAAGTGTTCAACCTTTTCACCTTGTTTCATCTTTTTAAAAATGTACAATTTTTGGAGATCTATGTGTTATTTCATGTGATAAATATTAAGACTTGAAATTACTTTTATTCATTATTGATACTATGGTATTAGAGAAATATTTCTTTATTCTGTATTGATTTCCTTTGAGCCACTACTTGCAGATTTAATTTGATATCTTTTCAATGTTCACTTATCTAAATGAATACTGTTTCATTATCAGGTGATCAACGAGCGTCTGATGATCCCCAAGCCCCATGTTGCTGATGATTTCTCACGTACGCTGCACAACATGGCTCAGAGGGAAGGTGACAAGGTGATCTTCACCTCTGATCAGCTAAACAGCGCCCTCACAGGCCTGGCCAATGCAGTTATGGCAAGAGAAAAGGGCAACTATGAGAACTATTCCATGTACTATGAGAATCTACTCAGGCAGCATCATCAGCTACTGTATCAACGAGAACAGGTAAGTTGTATGAATAGATAGGTTTCACTTGACAGTATGGATAATATCAGCTAATCATATAAATGACCAAACTGGGCTTGGTCCATCAGAGGTTATCATCTGGATATACTTTCATCTTAAGCCAATCTTGTTTGACTAAACACACAAAAAAGAGCAACAGTTTAGTATATAGCAATACAGATGACTCCTATTTCATATCTTACGGATTTAATTCTTCAGAAGTAAATTGTTTTCAGTTTTTGGGGCTTCAGCCCACTGATAGGTTGTATGCATGATTCTGCTCTTGCGTAATGTAATAAATTCAGATTTATTTAATGCATTGTCTTTGAACTGGTACCATGTACACATGTGAGAATTTCAAAATTTCCTTAACGTTGTTATTTTTTGTTGCTTTCCACATCATTAGGAATTGAGAGACTGTTGTTTCAAGAGGTCTTGATAACTAAATCAAAGTGTTAATTTTCCCGTTAATTGAATTGTTTTAATTTTATATATTTTCCAGGAAATCAAGCATTTGCAGCAGGCGTATGATGATATTCAGACAGCTGCAGTGGTTGACATCCAATGTCAGTTAGCAGATAGGAGTCATGATCTGCTTCTAGGTAACATCATCCTCTTTTATTTTAATTCTTTTTTTGTTGTGCTGGAAAACAGTCTGATAACTTTCTATTTATTATCAAAAAAATATGCAAATAGCTGTCAACATGTAATGAGATTTTTAAACATCAAGTCAAGTCGTTCATCTCTAGTTGATTTAGTCATTAACTTAAATCAATATATTATTTCATCTTGCAAATACCCCCAATGTTCATGTCCGCCATTCAGTAAAAACAGGTGTAGAAGGTGTAGCTACAAATTTGCAATTGATTACAAATTAACTGCAAAACAGTTGCAAATTGTAACATGCATTTTCAATTAAAATATGCACATGAAACTATGATTTTGATTAGGGCATTCCGATAAATTGCATCTTTTGAACAACCCCAAAGTCTTGTTCAAGTAGTATCATTTTTGCCCTGTTTATAAATGAATAATAAGTTGTGCCTTAGTCATTTGGAATTAGATTGGATTAATTTGCCTCAGAATAGCCTCACTAATTTTACTCTTGCTTGATTAAGAAAATATATTCACTGAAATATTTTCATATTATCACGTTGTAACCCTAAAGTGATAATGACGACTGACATTTATGTGTTCTGAATTCTGCATGTTTCTGCTTGTATTTTCCACTACCCAGAGATCACAGCGTTGCGGTCCAAACTGACCGAGATGAATGAGCAAGCTTTGACCAAGGAGGAGGATGTCCGTCNGTTTATGCCACAAAGTTTCTTGAGAAAATATGGCAAGTGTAATATGCGTTCACTACGTAATTGATTCATAGCATATAATCCTCGATGGCTCATAATTACCTTTGTCTCTGATCTCCTCTCCTAGATTGCGTCTCCACAAGGAAGCCTCGGACATTGTGAGCCAGGTGCGACAGGAAGCCGTCATGGCTATGTCAAAGTTCAAGAAGAAGACTGCTGGTTCTGGATGTGAGTAGAGTCATATTGATTCTTGCTCATAAGATTGAAAGTGACTTTTATATATTTTTTGTCATTTGGTCAAAATGTTCTGCTGATATGAAAGTTGATGAAAATCCATAGAAAGATAAATATGAAATAAGTGTGAAAGAATATCATATCTGCCAACACCTTTTAAGAGGGAGTTAAGCTTCTTGATATAATTATTTTTTAAGCTCTGTCAAATACGGTACTTCTAAAAGAGCATGGTCTGAGAATGGGTTTATTTATCGATGATAAGAATATATGGAACATTCTCTGGCTGCAACTGATCAAATGAAAAATGTACAGAGTAAGACAGAAGTTAAATCTGATCCCAAATCAGCAAACCTATCCTTAACATTAAATCTAATCCTAATATCATTCTGAAGCAGAAAAATTATACTTCCCAATCCATACCCTTTGTTGGACCAAATCTCAGATTTCAGAAGAAAGATGATTTATATTTCTGTTCTCATATCAACAGCTGATGAGGGTCTGCAGCTGAACCTGAAGCGAGCTACAGAGCTTCATGAAGTGAGGAAAGAGAACAATGCTTTGGCCAGGAGACTTGTAAAGATGAAGGGCTTCAATGGCTGGAAAACAACGAAACTCAGAGAGCAATACAATGCATTGGTAAGAGAGGAATTCATACATTCATGGGTATCTTCTTCGTAATTTGAAAAAAGCATGTGTTTGATCATTAAAGGGGAATTACACCCAGACAATAATGTATGGTCAATAAATGAACAAAAAATCAAATGAATAAACTGTGAAAATTTGAGCAAAATCGGATTATCCGTTCAAAAGTTATGAATTTTCAAAGTTATCATTTCAACCTGTGCTGGGCATCCTTGAATTGGCATGTGTATAGCTAATTAGCATAATCTGTGATGTCATACATGGAGAACTCTTCATTCACTTTGTATATAAATTTATTGAAAATGGATCAATATCATATTTCAAATAAGGAATCAACACCATTCTTTCTGGAATGCTTGCAGAATTGATGTGGCTATAACATATGTAACAGAAAAAACAAAATTTTGTCTACTTTTCTGGAAAAAGAAGAAAATGTGAAATTTTGTGTACAAAGCGAATGGAGAGTTCTCCATGTTGGCAGCCATTTTATGCCTGTACGTTTGCCAATTTAAGGAGCCCATGAGGGGTGTAAATTAAATTTTTGAAAATTTATAACTTTTGAATAGATTATCCGATTTTGCTCAAATTTTCACAGTTTGTTTATCTTATTTTTCTTCATTCAATTATAGCAATTTAATGTCTGAGTGAAGTTCCCCTTTAATCCATTAATGAATTTATTAAGAAATTTGTAAACATTTATTCTGAAAGTTTTGAGTTTTACGATCATTTTCTCATGAAGATTGAAGGATAATGAAATTCGAAATTATTGCATGAATTAAGACTGGGTGATATGGGTAGCACCTATAATTCAATAGTAATAATTGGATTGCGGTTAGTAAGTTCCAGACAAATTCTTTGGATGGTGACATTGCAGAGTATTCAAATCACTGATCAGGGTCTGTCCATACTTGAACCATATTGAGAGATCTTTTATACTTACCATGTTTTTTTGTTTGTTTATTTTTGTTTCTGTTTTGTTTCTGTGGTGAAAGTAAGGAAAGTCTGGGAACTCAAGATTTGATTGTTGCTTTCCTTCCACAGGTTGGTCAGTTACAGCATGACTTGGACCGCAGCAAACGAGACTACCTGGAGATCAAAATGGCCGCCAATGAAGAGGTGATTCTGCTCCGTCAACAAGTGATGGCACTACGCAAGGCTCTCTCAACATCTGAGAAGGAGCGAGAGACCACCAAGAAGATGCTCGACAAGGAGGTATGTTTATGTGTAGCTGAATGTTGTAATCATTTCAATGATGATTTATTTCGTTTTTAAAGCAGTTGTATATTTGAAAGTGGATAATGCTTGCAATATCATGGAAAAAAAACACACTAGATATACGATTGAATGAAATGAATATAGTCATACATTCTAGTATACCAAGTTATGACAATTTTCCTTTCGAATGATTTTGATGAAAATACTAAGGCTTTACAGTCAAACCTGCCTATAGTGGCCTCCCATGAGAAAACAAAGAAAAGAGTGAAGACAATAAACCTCTAAGCAAATGCACTCATTTCTATCATAAGGGAAAGGATACAAGTAACCATTATAGACAGGAAAGCACAAAAAAAATGTTGCCACAAAGACAGGTTTGACTCTTCAAACATATGTCATAGTCTGTTTTTTATGCATCACATTCAAGTACTCAATTGTTGAATCAAATTTAAAGGACAGATTTTGAATTTCTCCGCATTCTGTTTTCTAAATAGATGAGGATCAAGGAAGAGCGCAAACATCGTGAAGAACAGGAGGCAAGGA
Source organism: Temnopleurus reevesii (assembly GCA_036244855.1). Classification (NCBI taxonomy): domain Eukaryota; kingdom Metazoa; phylum Echinodermata; class Echinoidea; order Temnopleuroida; family Temnopleuridae; genus Temnopleurus; species Temnopleurus reevesii. The sequence goes on from BQKZ01002092.1 coordinate 79,203, forward strand.
ATCAACGTC
>BQKZ01002093.1:38129-66839 GCA_036244855.1 Temnopleurus reevesii
CTCTCTTTCTCACCGTTTATCTCTCTTTCTCCCTGTCTCTTTCCTTTCTCTTTCCTTCGATCTTCTTTCAATTCCCCTGTCCACCCTATCTGCTCCATCATACCCAATATCCCCCTTCCCCTTTCCCTTCTACTTCTCTCCCTTCCCTTTTTCCTATTAAACATTCTGCCCTATATCCAACCTTTCCTCCAATCCCCTGTCTATATCATCTGCTCCCCTATTTGCCATATAGTCTCCCCTCCTTTTTTTCCTTCTCTTCTTAATTCTCTATACGTATAAGTACCATTCACTCTCCTTTATGTCTAGGTTATATAACATCCCCCCGTACGCCTTGCCTTCATCATATGCCCCTCCCCCTACTTCTCATTCCTTCCTCCTCCTTTCCCCCTCTCTCCCTAATACACTCTCTTCTCCAAACTGTTGTCTTCCTCATCTGCCCCAACTACTCCTCATAATGTCATCATCTGCCCATTCTCCTTTATCAAACTTCCCGTTCCTCCCTCTCCCCCATCTATCTCACCTGCTCGAACCTTTCCTCGTCTTCTCCTTCCACTTTCCCTTCTTCTTCTGCCTTTCCCTCTATCATTCCCACTCCCTTATATACCCTCTTCTTCAACCCTTTGTCTCCGCTACTCCTCTCCCACTCCATCACATCTCTCTTCTCTATACCCCCCCCCCCATTCTCTTTGAATATACCCCTCCCTCATCCTCCAACCTATACAATAAATTGTGCTCCATGGCGGAGCGGAGGGGGGGGGGGGATAATGAGCATGACATAATCCTGAACAGGATTAAATCACTCCATCAAGACACCCGCAACAGCAAGCAATAGCAACATCACCACCAACAACAACAACAGCAACAACTCAAAATACACCAATAAATTCTCGACAGAGTCCAGAGAGATTGCATTTTAACAATTGCAGCAACAACATAATTTATTTATAGTTAATTCGGATGAAATTTGTTTTAAAAGGTTGCTTCACATTAATTATTTCTCATCATATTTCCATTAATTCAGATAATATTTTGCTATGCAAAAACGGAATATAATTGTTTCAATTCTATAACGATAACCGTTTCGACATTTTATAACGAATACAAACGCTACGAGCACAATACAAAATTTTACTATAAATCGGCATAATTATTTCCTAGGCGATTTCAAATAGAAGGTTCAGCCTATATAAAGTTTATGCATAACATTGATAAAGTACTAAGTAATCATCAGTCCTGACGTAAAAAAAATTATACCCCCCCCCCCCCCACACGCATATGCGAATTGAAGCGGACAAAGGCTGGCGAATTTGAAAACTACGGAAGCCTGCACGTGCAGCGCGAAGGCGAGCTTTGAACTCGCCGAGGCGCATTCCATAAGACGAGAAGGCGAGACGTTGAACGACTCGCCTTGTCGATGCACGTATAAGCGTCCGTATTTTTCAAAACTTTCAGCCTTCGTCCGCTTCAATTCGCGAAGGTGCATGGAAAGGGCTATTAGTAACAGTGAGTCGATTTCAAATTCGTCCACTGCAAAAACTAATCGACACCAGAAAGTGTTAAAGCACCACCAGTCAAAATACCCCAAAGATTACAAAGAATGTGATGAACTGTTTGCTTTTAACACCGGAATGTATAAAGAAAAGACCATTGTATATATAATGCACCACTGGTGTTATTCTAGCACTTTAAGTGTTGAGCATTACACAAAGGATACCGAATCGGGTGTTAGGTTAACACCATGGCTTTGGTAGTGTAAATAGCCGAGGTGTTACACATACAATATGACATGGAATGATAACTTTTTATATACTTTCAAGATTATTCCAGGCCAGAAATATCGAATTCTATTCTATATAGCGCCATCATCGAGGGAATGAATTACTTCCAAAACCCTTATGAGTCTCTCATATAAAAATACAAAATCCATTTATATATGTTTCTATACATATTTTCTATTCTCTAATAAATAAGCAATGTTTTATTACATTCAACGGAAAGTTAAAATATTTTTCCTCCTTTTCAGGGGTGCTTTTATATCCGTTAATTTGTTCATCCAAATCACAATCCTTCAGTATACAATGTAATAATTGTTTGTCCATTTCCAAAATGATACTTAATATACACTTGAATGATACTACAAATACCTCATCATGTACATTAAATGTATGTAGTACTGTTTCGAATATAAAACACGAATGGGCATATTTAAAGATGTTGTAATATTACATACATATATTACATCAAATATAGTCCTTTACTTTAAAATTGTTGCTTTTTATCAGTCTCGTTTATAAAGAACAAAGCAAAGGTATATATTATTTTCTCTTGTAACAATATATAACACGAATATAATCTTGCATCTAAATGCATACTCTTATTTGTGTAACTTCACATGGTTATGATTATGCTTTCAAAATGCGACAAACGCACATACAGGTATAGTTATGATTAAAATATGCAATGTACTCAGAACTATAAAGAAATACATTGATATAGTCATGAACACTGATATATTATGCGAATATCTATACATAAATTACTGCAAATATATAATTTCAGTGATCATGTATAAACATGTATACTATACGTTTCAGAAAGGAAAAAAGGATGCTCAAATCCAGACCATCACAAGCTGGACTGAAAGAATAATGATGTTGACTATTTAATGAGTTTCTTTTAAAATCGCCTCATGAGGGGAAAGAACTTTCATACTCTTCTATATATTATTAAAACTACAAAACACATCAGTTTGTACAAACTTCATACAATAAAAAACACACAAGTACAATCCACGTTATAGTCAATAAATTAAATACACAACATATCTTTACAACCACATCAACATAGTCAAAGGCCAAATATGGCTTCTGATTTTGGCGTTTTACACAATTTCCACCGATCTCTCACTTCTTCAGACAGTGCGGAGCTTGAGGCTTTTAATATCAACTTCCTTCGACAAATAGATATCACATTTCCTCAAAGAACTTTTTTTCCCACTTCCCTTCAAATTTGTTTCCTTCCGCTGAACGATACATTTTTTGCGACTACCGTATGACGTAATGGGGATGTATGATTTTTTTTTTCTCCACATAGTATTTCCACATCAGGGGCCCCGTAACATAAAAAAGAAACAGCCACTTTTGCGATCAATCGCGAACATTAGTACATAATTTGCCATATACTTGCGATTGATAGCACTCGTACGGTTGATTGGAAATCTTAATGTTACGGGGCCCCACAGACATGACAGATGTTATACACATCTGCGTAATATCTGGGTTAGATGTTTTTTTTCTGTAAAATTGACTGTAGTCACTGCATAATTAAGATGTTTCCCTCCTGACATAGTAACATAATAGTAGATGGGTCGTAACATCGCCTACAGCTTCTTTGATTCACTCTACCACAGTCAAGGTGATATGAGATGTCGCAACAAGTCGTGCGACGCTCGTACGACAAAACCCAGCGTTTTTTAATAAAAAAATGTAGGTCATATGGTGGACTGACGTTCGTCGTTCGCTCCTTGAGCGAAAGCCGAACGTCAGTCCATCATCTGATCAGCGTAAATTGTGCGCTTGTGGAGCTATTTCAATTAAAAAAAACGTCTGGACCGACGCAGGCTTAAAACGCAAAGATGTGAGTCGGCCTTAAAGTGATTAGTTTGTATATCAATGAAGAGCAATCACCTGAAATGCCATATCTTCATTTTATTCAAGTATTACTATTTCTCGATGATAGCAAACCAAAATTAGCAATTCCCTTGGTAACGTAAGCTATATGACCTGGTGTAGGTGGAAATAACAGCTTATTACAGCTTAATTCTGTATGGTTTCGCTAGAAGATAGCCCTTCACTTGAATAGGAAGTCGAGAAAGATAGCAATTTCCGTAAATTCATTTTCGACTTCTTATCCCCGTGGTAAAATTAAGCGGAAAAATAATTAAATGCCACGTTGTTTTGCTACACTTGTAGGTTTTCGAAATGAACCGCTGCTTACGACAGAGAACAAGTGCACAAGTGAAATGCGCAGTGGATGACAAGTGTGAAACTGATGTGAGCATCATTTGTTGCGCTTATCTGATGCGCACTCGTTTTCTACCGTCCACGGACAAGCATCCACCTGCCGATTTTAAAAACATCAAAAAGTGACAGCGATCTTGAGAAATGATTCTAAAACTGTTTCTTCTTCTCTCTTTTCTGTTTTCATACCATAATACGTTGCTTTCTTTTGACGCTGATACAGTTCACGAAAAGCGGGAGAGATGAGAGAAATGGGAATCAAATAATTTCTTCTTCTCCCTGCCATCATCTCTCTTTCATACTCTGTTTCATCTTCACCGCTCTCGCACTTCCTTTTGAGCCTTTTAACGCGGTTGGTAAAGCATGTTAAGTGAGAGAGATGAGATAAATTGTTCCTTCTTCTCACCTTTCGCCCTTCTCTATTCTCATACTATCATACGGTGCTTTCTTTAGCGGCTGGCACAGATGATAAAGTGAGAGATAAGAGAAATGAAAATAAAATCATCCTCCATCTTTATACGAACTCCGGCATTCTCGTACTTTCTTTCGAGCCGAACGCGGTTGATAAAGTGAGAGAGATGAGATAAATTGTTCCTTCTTCTCTCATTAATCTCCTTTTCATACTATCATACGGTGCTCTCTTAAGAGGCTGGCACAGTTGATAAAGTGAGAGATAAGAGAAATGAAAATAAAATCATCCTCCATCTTTATACGAACTCCGGCATTCTCGTACTTTCTTTCGAGCCGAACGCGGTTGATAAAGTGAGAGAGATGAGATAAATTGTTCCTTCTTCTCTCGTTAATCTCCTTTTCATACTATCATACGGTGCTCTCTTTAGAGGCTGGCACAGTTGATACAGTGAGAGATAAGAGAAATGAAAATAAATTCATTCATCCTCTCTCTGTTCGAATTCCACCATTCTCGTACTTTCTTTCGAGCCGAACGCCGTTGATAAAGTAAGAGACATGAGATAAATTGTTCCTTCTTCTCTCTCCATCCTCCTTTTCATACTATCATACGGTGCTTTCTTTGGAAGCTGACGTAGTCGAATGGCAAGATCCTTTTCTAAACGGTGGATCCTGAAGTCTGAAGGAGTTGCCCCGAGAGCTCGGCGGGTGCGAGTTGCCAAATGTCGTGGTCGGTAGGGCCTCGCTGTCAGTAGCTGTTTCCACGAGATGAAGTGGTTCGTTCGTCGGCAACTATTGGGTAGGAGATGGAAGGGAAGGGGAAAGGGTGTGATTAAAGTTATATATACACATCGGTTGTGAGCAGATCACCAACATGGTCATCACAATCACGACCATCAGCTTCATAATTATCAGCATTGTCATGACCACCTGACCCCCGCCACTCTCACCACCACTTGCATCACCATATTACCACCACCACCACTGTTAACATCGTCAACATCATCAACACCACCATCATCACCACCACCACCATCATCACCGTCATTATTAGTCATCACCATCATCATCATCATCATCATCGCGATCACCATCTTAGGCAACATGTACGACCACCACTACCACTGACATCAAAGTCATCAATCATCATCATCACCATTATTAACATCTGAATCAACATGTACGACCAACACCATCATCATCACCGTCATTATCCTCATCATCATCATCATCATCATCATCATCATCATCATCATCATTTTGATCGTCATCACTACCACCACCACCACCAACAACAACAACAACAATATCATTTTCACCACCACCACCACCATCACCACCACCATCACCATCACCAACACCATAACCACCACCATCACCACCACCATTACCATCACCACCACCACCTCCACCTCCACCTCCATCCTAAACTCACCCTCATGTATCTATCTGTTGTTTTGTTTTGGTTATCTTGAGGGTTTTTTGTTGTTGTTATTGTCATCATTATCATCCATCATAATGCTCATCACCACCACCACCACCACCACCACCACCACCACCACCACCATCACCATCACCAACACCATAACCACCACCATCACCACCACCATTATCATCACCAACACCACCATCACCACCGTCATCATCATCATCTTAAACTCACCCTCATGTATCTATCTGTTGCTTTGTTTTGGTTATCATCAGGTTTTTGTTGTTGTTGACTTTCAAGGTCCTCACTCGGGTGGAAGTTGCTCTGGATGTAAGCGTCTGCTTCTTCCTGCCGAATCTGACGCCTGCTCTGCGCTTTGCGTCTGCTTGTAAAGAGTTGGGGAAAATCGAAAAAAAAACATACATTAATATTTTGTTTATTTGTCTATTTTCTGCTTTAATTCTTTATATTTTATTTGAATGTACATATGTTTTTTGTATATTGTAAATAAAGTTCCTCGGAAGACGTTAAAAGAAAAAATAATACATGATATTGTGCAAATTTCTTGCATTGCGGCTAATTCTTTTGTAAGAATGCGTCTCTTTCAGATCCACTCACAAGCATCGAATATCATTAATATTTTCATCGTTTATTCAATTTACTATCACATTATGTATCTAGTATTTTTCATTTTATATCTATTCATTTATTAGAATTCCATTTGAAATGCAACCTCGAATCTTATTGGAAATAATCGACGAGCCTGCGCTGTTGACTTGAACATTAATATCCCACATCAAACTACATTTAACAAAGCAAGGGAATCTTAATATATTTGATTTAATAATGTCAAGTGTGATGATATAATGATCAAATCAATTGTGGGAATGACCATGAAGTTATTGAAAAATGAACTTTTGAAATATGAATAAATCTATTTCAACTTACTTCCTTACAACGTATACGATAGCCCCAATCAGTGCTAAGAGAATCACAATTCCAAAAATTGTTCCAATGATGAAAACCTCCCAATAGTCTCCGAAAAGTCGGTCTAAATGGACAAAATAATAACAAAAATGGAGATGAGAACAAATAAATGACATTATAAGCAAACTATCCCACCCCAAGGAGAAACGCAGTACATGTGCATTTGCCTTTTGTCGATGTTGACTATTTTGAATAAAATGTAGACCACAGTTTACTGAAAAAAAATCTTAAATTTACTTTATTACATAACTTCATACTGCATTATCTACATGCTCCTATTTTTAATATACATGTATATCTCAAAACGTGCAAACGGTATACTGCGTTTGTCATTGGGGGAGGGGCAGTGTTACGTGCATGCTTCAAACAAAGTGGTTTCATGAAGTTCGAAATCATACAAAAATGAAGGGGTGGTTCTTTTGTATTTAAGAACGCTATATGGATTACATTAGAAGCCCTGTTTTTACCAGATTTACAATATCAAGGTTTTAATATGATCTGCTTCAAAACTGTTGTACAATTATTTCGATAGTTTTTTTCAGATAGAAACCAATTCATACGTCACTCATGACGTTGATGTGATGAATATTTTGAAAACTGGACTTCGCGGTCTTCGAATAAGCATTATTTTCTTTATTTCTTAGTTTTTAAGCAACATTACCGTCCAGCGAATTGTTTCCGTCAAATTTAACACATTAAACGCCTGTGTTTTCATAAAGGTATCAGTGTAAGACTGGTGACCCTTTTCTGCACTCAGTGATACCCTTATCATGTTTGTTACCGAGTTAGCAGCTAACTAAGAAAGGGTCACCATTCATGCGTAACGTTACGAACAGCTTTATAAAACACAAGCTACGCACGGATCTACGCACGACTGGTGACCATTTCCCGTACCCAATGATATCCCATATGTCACTGAGTTAGCACCTGAAATATGGTCACCAGTCATTCGTAGAGTCGTGCGTAGAGCTAAGAATTGCATTATGAAACACAAGCTACGCACGGATCTACGCACAACTGGGGACCATTTCTCGTACTAAATGATTATGTCACTTTAATAGTTAACACAAGAAATATGGCCTCCAGTCCTGCGTAGAGTTGTACATATATCTCTAAGAACTGCATTATGAAACACAAGCTACTCACGATTCTGCGCACGAATGGTTAACCTTTCCTGCCCTCCATGATATTCCCTAATCATCATCATTTTTTAAGCAAAAAAAAAATGGTCACCAGTCTTGCGCAGAGTTGTGCATAGCTCTAGGAAAATCTTTATGAAAGATTTCTGCAAAAATGAATATGAAGAGTTCTCATTCTCACCATCTTCTGTGACAAGTAAACTTTTATACTGGCACCTGCGTCCTCTGTAATCATTCATGCACCTAGCGATCAGGGAGAAACGACAGAGAAACAAGATCGTTAGAAAAAAAATCGTACTTTGAAATGCTTCCAATAAATAGAGAATAAAACTAAAACTGTTCATTAATCCGATTTTTAAGCCTCTGTCATATGCCCAATATCACCCCTATGAAGAACGACTCATTGTTCAGTTGAGTTTTCTGTGACCTGCGTGAGTTTTTTTTTAACGTAGAAGATGTAATTAAATTTACAATAAATATTAGTCGCAAGTCTATGGCAAAATGTGTACCAAAGAGAAACGATAAATTTGAAATTTAATTGTGTTTCTTTATGTCACAGGCCCAATATCTTTGGTTATGTAATATCTTTCAGATCACGTGGTATACTCACTCGCACGATGGTTGGCCGATTCCCGTTACCCAATGGCAGACGCCCCCGTGCTGGCAGTACGCGTCGTAAAATTCCGGACATTCCTCGAAGTGCGCATCGGAAGTCTTCGGCAGGTAATCGGTATTTGTCCCAACCGCGTCGTCTGTGCAGCAGAACAAAAGAGAAAAAGGAAAAGGGAGACAACAATTAATCTTGGTTCGTCTTTTGAGAATTTAAAGGAAAATGCGAAATATGGTGTGCAGATAGATACACTGTTGAAAATATTAAATGGAAATAGTGAACCAGACATGTGTGGATCAATGGTAGAGCGTCTGCCCCGTGAACGGGAGGTTGTGGGATCGATCCTCAGCCGAGTCCTACCAAAGACTTTAAAATGGAACCACCTGTCTTCATACCAGGCGCTTGGCATTTATGAATGGAGAAGGATAATAATAACTTTATGTTTTGCAGGACCCGCTTGAATAACTGTTACAGCTAGCAGCTGTAAGTGTTACCCTAGTAGGTAAATAAGAAATATTATTATTATCATTATTATTATCAAAATATGATGAGTAAGACGGACCCCATAAGTAGCAGTGATCATGATAACATTAAGAATTTTAAGAATTACAACTTTACATCGGATTTGATAAATTTTTTTCAGTTTGTACATTTCGAAGCGGGCATCCCTTTAAAGTTAGATAAGGGGTACCATTCGTAACACAGTTTTCTTCATGCTGTGTGCTCACACCATTACTCAACATTTCTTTTTAAAAATCGTATAATTTATTTATAATTATACAATTCTCATAATTTTCTCTCGAATTTCAAAGCAGAAACAATTATCATCAATCATATATGCAATTCATGTACATTAAACATGTTAAAAATCAATATTCAACCGACTCGTTATTGTACAAAGTGATCGTAAAAAATTTAACGTGCCAAAGTATGACGTCACGAAGTGTATTTTCTATTCAATTATGAAAGATTTTTGGGCGAGAACACATTTTTTGGCAAATGCAAGGTAGAAATTTTTTGTAGGAGAGAAATTAAAATGTCACATTCGTATCAGCCTGGGAGTAGTATAAAATTTTAAAATTATAAAAAACAATTTTTAAAAGAATATATATATATATATATATATATATATATTTCCTGAAAATATCGAGATCACGCCCTATATTATGGATTTTTCAGGACAACTTTGTGCTCTTTTACAAAAGGAAATCCGATATTTTCGTCATTTGATATCGCTAGAATCAAGTACATGTTGAAATACTTAGGACTTGCAAGAAATCAATCCCTAGAAATGCTAAACATTTCCCACAGTAATAAAACTGTTTTCATCTTTTGTTCTCTTAAATTGTAAAGCGCTATGATACTCTCTGTTTTTAGCGCTATATAAATAATCAATAATATTATTATTATTATTATAATTGTGTCTTCATCGTCAGGGCTCCCATGGAAGATCAACTTCTCTTGAATGGACCATATTAAATATATAATAAATAAATAATAATGATAGAATGATATGAGAAAATATTATGAAAGAAAAAGAATCATCAGAAAAGTTGAACATAGCTGAACGTTGACCAGGGAAGCTTACAACATAAAACAATAAAAATAAATATTAAAAATGAAAAATAAAACGGATAAAAAGCTGGACTCAAGCCAGAGTCCTACACCACACGCTGGGGTGCCAACCACGGTTCATAAAGGAGTCAAATTAAACACCCAGGGTGTCAAATTTGAGAGCAATTAACCTCTTGTTGTGGTTAGCGGGGACACAATGGGTGGTAAAACGAATACACCTTTAAAGATTGTGTGAAAGCTCGTAGAGTTTGGATTTATTCACAGAAAACAGCTATGAAGTCATTCTAACATTTTGTAGAATTTACACATTACTAAGATTTAAAGTTTGTATTGCTGTCAATGGCCTTTGCTCCAGGAGGAATGAAAGGCCTTATAAGTAAGTAAGTTAGTAAGTGAGAAAGTAAGTAAGTAAGTAAGTAAGTAAGTAGGTTAGTAAGTAAGTATACTTGGTTATGCTTAGGTGCAAGAAAATTCATGACCGAATCGCCTTTAACACAGGCCTGCTTTAACATGTTTAAGTCATTATCCATATTTAATTTGTCTTGGATATTTTGTAATCATAACATTTAATCTTCCATATGACGCTATGATTAGTCAATAGGGACAAAGTTATATGCAGTGCAGTCATTTCCAATTTAATATTTATTGAATTAAAAATAGCGTAACACATACGACATAAACATTAATCAAATGATGGTTGGTTAATCAATCGACATTTGCGGTAATGTTTTTGCTTTTTAAGCAAAAGAACAAAAAGATAAACAAACAAATACAATTTTTGTCCTCGAGATAATAAACAATCAACCCATCAAATTACATTTATTTTATATCAATATTGTGATATATCATAACAATGCACGTCAATTTATCATAAGTGTACTATTGTGTAAGTATTATTTCCTGTATTTTATTTGTTTGTGCCGAAGAAGAGTCATTGAACATAGACCAAGTGTTGTAACGCCTATTTTTAATGAACTACTCAAATTTGTCACCCGCCTTTTACATAAACTACTTCATTATTGTGTGAGTGTTGTCCACTTGTGGGATTGACAATTTTTATTAGAGAAAGAAGTGTTGGTATATTTATACATTTGAATTACGCCCTTTTGGGGTTATTTTGGCTGCCAAAAGATCTGATTTTTAGTAGTTCATGGCCACCCATATCTCGCCCTGTCACAGCCAAGCACACATTACACAAAAGAATTGTGATGAGCGAAGGAAAACACGTGCTTCTTAAAATCTCGCAATAAAATAGGTTCTGATATCTTCAGATCATTAAAATGTGTTTGCGGTTGTACATGAACGGAGTAAAAGATGTTTCAAGTCAATTTTTCTACAGATTTATCAAACTTACCTGATTAATTCCCTGAAAACACGAGATTGTTACAAAATAAATTGAACAGTTTTAAGAGGATGGGGAGTGAAAACATCTGATACTGATTGTTATAGCATAATGTTGAAACATCACCAATTGTTTTTGATAAAAATTGTTATTGACAATATAAGAGCCAGTCTAGCACTGGTGTATAAAGTCACACATTCTGTATCTTTACACATTATAATTAATTAGATCCCAATATATATGAACACATCATCATCATGTACTGGTATATAGAGCGTTTGAGAATTGTATCATTACCTTGCAAATTATTATTAGAATACCAATCATTGTTTTAACCATAAACATAATTATTCTTTTTAAAAAAAACTTGAAAATTAAACAAACCTGAAATGCATAGCGTGGTAAACAGGTTTTGACGAAGTCAGTTTTTACTTTAAAATCCGGTTCTATGACTTTACTCGTATAAAATGTTGCTTTTCTGTTCCCCAAGGTTGTGTTAGGTTAATGCTTTATGCTCACAAAATATGCACAGTGTGAAGATTTGAATACTTTTCTATGAATGTGAACTGTATTGTTGAATTCCACAATAGGATTGCTATATCGAATATTTCACATTCTTCGCATCCATGGATCATCGCGCTTACGATTGCGGTAGGGAAAAAAATTAATAACCTTCATGTACAAGTTTTTAATGTGCAAATATGCTCTGGGCTAAAATCTACCGGTGTCGGGAGGAACAAACAAAAAAGCGAAAATCCTACCATACCAAAGTTCGCCCACACGTGATTGAATACCTTGCATTTTTAAAGAGGGGTGGGGAATTACACGGGTAATTAAAGAAACTTTGCGTCATTGAGTTTTGGAGTGCGGTCAAACTGTATGCACAAATTTATACTGTGTTCGACTGTGTGTGCGTGGGAATCGTATGTGTGTGTGTGTGTGCGCGTGTGTGCGAGGGTTTCTTATACGTGCGTGTGCGAGTGTGAGTGTGTATGTTTAGTCCGACTTTATGAAATCTTGAAATTGAATTTGTCGATATATTTTGCAAAATGAAATCAAAATCATTGAGAGCACGTCTAGTTGCAATCTATATTTGTATTCATTGTGTACATATTTAACATCTTCTTTAGATTTCAAATAATTTGTATTACGTCGAAAGGAATCAATCTAAATATTGGTCCATTATTTAACTGCTTTTAAACAGCATTTAGTCAGCTTTTGAATCTCAATTCATCATCATTGATTGCAAAATGAAAACGAAAAACCCCGAAAATGGGTTCATTTACCTGTTTATTGAAAGCGTGGGAAAGGGGGGGGGGGGGTGGCCAGTAACCTAATCAAACTTTAAACTATTCGATTTAACGAAGCATGTGATAATGATATCACATAGCAAAGTTCGGTAATTTTTACCTCGGAAAAATAAGGTGATTCCCCAGGTTTAACAATTTATTACACCTCATATATTCTATCGAATACCTTCTATTGAATATGGAAATGAAATAAATTGTTGAAAAGTACCTCGGGTTATTTCGTCATCATAGCCTGGTGTATACAGTATGAGTTATCGATCTATATTGGAATAAAAGCAAACATTGATCTAAAAAAAAACTACTCGTGCGACTGTCACGTTTTCCCATGCTTTGCAAACGTATAACATGTAACCCATGGAATTGCACAATATCATGAAATTATATCTCGAAATAGAAATATGGAAGGATCATTTATCTATTATAGATATGAAATTAAAAGAGCTAACCAATAGGCATTGTTAGCTAGTCCTACACTGCAAAAAAAAGTAATGTAGAATTAGAAATTCTATCGGCAGCAGCAGCCTCACCATAAATGTGCTGGAAAAGTTTTCTGGAAAATTTATGAAAATTGTGTTGCCGTTAGGTCTGCAGTAATTTAATAAATTTTTATATAGACAATGTATCATAAATGAATTTTGCATGTTTCTCCAAGTTAAACATTTCAAAGGAAAGTTAAAATTGAGTTTATGGGACTTTTGACATTTTATAACTCATGAAGTTCAACGTTTATACCGCCACAATATGAATGGTTAAAACCAATAGGGTAACATCGATTCTCCACATGTAGATATTTACAACATTCTTTGCATTTCGGAAAATCGAGAATTTGATAATGGTATAATAATAATAATAATATTGATAATGGTATAATACATCAATACAGATCAACTTGTATTTTCATAATAGTGGACCTTTAAATTGAACCAGTTCTAGATTTTTCTCAATCAATAGCCCATGAACGTGACGTCATGACCGGAAATAGAAAGATGATCGGCGGAACCATATTCTAGATACCAAAACAAACGAAACAACTTAACAAATACTGAGGTGAAGTCGGTAACCTATTTTTTTCTTCTTTTTTTATTCAAATTCCTGTAGATTTCCGGTCAAGTTTCTGACCTCGGGAAAAAATAAAACTTAAATACTTTTCAAGTTTGGATAAAACCAGTTCTGAAAGGCACATTGTTAAAATATTTCAATGATTTCAATTGTTCGATGTGTGAGCTCTGATAAATCGGATAATGGGGTTGGTTGAAATGAATGAACATGATGAATGGCTTTTGACATGGTTTGCTACCATAAGCTGTCAAGCGGTTTAGGTTTGGAGGCCATTTTAAAGAATTTGTTGGCCTTTATATCTTATTTCCAGTGATTTCCATTATATACCCAATGAATGCATTAAAAGCAAATAAATGTTGATTTCACTTTATCTATCATTATCACCCAGATATCCCTTTTTACAATATTGCACTAAACTACAATTATGTTAAAAAAGTGCACTCTCAGTCAATTTCATAGGTTAATAATTGTTTTAAAATAGAAGCCGACTATTGAATATATGAAAAAAAACCTAATACGTTTTAAACACATTTTTTGAGCGTGATCACAGTCATTGAGTGGCTGCCTTTTTAATCAAGTTAATGATGTTTAACTAACATTTCTGACGATATGTATCATATCACTGTGCATTATACGAGGTAAGGTTTCATTCACATTAGTAATTAAGAGAGAGATGGAGAGAGCGAGAGAGGGGGAGAGGGGGGAGAAAGAGAGAGAGAGATAGAGAGAGATAGAAAGAGAGAGAGGGGGAGAGAGAGACGGAGAGAGAGAGAGAGAGGGAGAGAGGGAGCAGAATTTCAGCGTTCATCAAGCTCTTTTGTTCAGTTGTTGTTGATTATCATTTTGCAGGTAGAGTGAACTAAATATTTTTCCACAAGTCAATGAAACACTCATTGTATTATACACACACATATTACAGATGCAAGTCCGAATACACAGGTAACGTATGCAGATCGCTGATGTTATGTACTATTTTTGTCCATTTCACCCCCGAACAATGAAGTTCAACTACAAATTATTGATCAAGTTAATCGATCAGCGAACCGTTAAAAAACATATGAGCAAACTAATTACTATCAATTTTTTTTACTCCATTCATAAGAGTAATTGGAAGGGCTTCGTTGTTTAATCATGTCGCCATGGCAACGCAAAAACATGACTGTCTTTGGGAGAAAAAAAAGAGGAATAGGCTGGGAGAATTGATGAATGAAATTCGTAAGAAAGGATGAATGAATGAATACATTGGCGAAGGAGATATGGGCGGTCCACCAAACAAACAAAAAATATTGTAGAATTGTGTATAAAGTAATTGCAGTTTACGCCGCCCTAGCCGAACCATATACCAGCAATAGCACATCTACAAATAATAGGACAGTGTATGCTATAACATGCATTGTGACGTCACTTGCTAAATATTGTACGACCAAGCAACATCGCAAAGAAATTTAACGAACCCCATGTATTGCAGATGAAGTCTATCTTATCTCCCTACTTCTCCATAAACTTTTAACGTGAAAAGTGCATCATCATCATCGCATTATTACACCAAAAATGTAGAGGCCTAATGCCCTGGTCACATAGGATCCCGGAAGCAACACGATTCACCCCGACTCATTGTTCTGAGGCAGTTAACTGTGAATTAACAAAGAGTCGGGGTGAATCGTGTTGCTTCCGGGGTCCTATGTGACCAGGGCTTAACCAATCGCATGTAAGTGAGAGTAAAAAACAAACCCATCAAAAACCCTGAATAGAAACAGAGACAACTGAGATCATTTAAAAAGTATCTAAAATGGCATCGCATAACAGATATAGAATCATCGATACAACAAAAGTTGTCATTTAAATTCCATCCTTCGTTGATCACGTGATATCCAAACTATGAGCTAGGGATACATCCAACGGCGCGGCGCCAAATATGTGGCACCTCTTTCTGCAATGTCATCGCTTCTGTTTGGTGGGTGTGCGTAGTGTGTGTGTGTGTGTGTGCGTTGAATGTGTGTTTGTTGAGTGTGCGTGTGTGTTGAATGTATATGGGCATGTGTAGGATATGGTGTATGTGCATGTATTTTATGTGTATGCGTGTGTTTATGTGCGTGAAGTTTGTTGGAGTGGTGTGTTGTGTAGTGCGATGTTATGTGTGCGTGTGCGTCAAGTGTATGTATGTGTGTGTGCACTGCGTGTCTGTGTTATGTAAATGGGATATGTGTGCATGAGTGTGAAATTGTGTGCATATTGTGTAAGTTAGTGTCGGGTGTGTTGTTTCCATGTGTGTATACATATATACGTGTGCGTGAGAGAGAGAGAGAGAGAGAGAGAGAGCTCAGACTATTCGTGAACACGTGGCCCGTGTTTGTAAACCTTTGACCAAACATTTGATCGTCAATTGTACCTATTGATTACATACCGATCCTATGACACATGTTACACGCTTTCCTCAATATTTGATCGGTCGATCTACCCAACCAGCATTGCTTCACACAGTTCCCAAAGGCCCTACTCACACCTTTGCGAACTAGCCTGCGTCGGCCCAGCGTATTTGGAAAGTAAAAACTCTCCCTGAACGCACACCTAGCGTACGCGGATTAGACGGTGGACTGACGTTCGGCTTGCGCTCAACGAGCGTACTCCGAGCGGTATGACCTGCGCCTCTGTGCGTGCAGGGAGGGTTATTAATTTCCAAATACGCTGGGTCAACGCAGGCTAAAAACGCAAAGGTATGAGTCAGCCGTACGCTCAGCCGATCCCATACAAGATGATTGCACACACATGACGAAATGCAAGACTGAAATTTCAAAACGAGTGCCAATATTTAAAATGGAGAGCAAAGTACAATAGTAGGAGCAAATTGTACTGACATGAATATATTTGTAGTACATTGATTGATATATTGATATATTGATTGATTGATATATTTATTTATTCTTTTAGTTTTTTTTCGTTTTTTTTTTCATAATTGGTTATGTAATCTCTTCAACAAATTGTTCAGATATCATTTATCCCTTATCATCTTCTCCCCCAAAAAAATTACCATTTAACCCACAACGTATAACATGAGATCAAATAAAAATATGAACACGTCCTAGATCTTTAAGATCTTCAAGAAACTGCACAGATATTAATTTACCCCTGATTATCTTCTCCTAATAAAGAGTAAAATCGAAATTTTACCCTTTATCCCACAACGTATATATAACATGAGAACAAATACAAATATGAACATATTCTAGATCTTTAAGATCTTCAATAAACTCTACAGATACTAATTTTCTCCCAATGAAATTCCTTTGCTAAAAATATCCGAAATTGAATCGGTACTTCCATAATTATGGATGAGTTTGTTCTCCGAGTTACACCTACGCCACCGTCATATCATTTCAAAAGTTTAAAACCCAGCTTATGAAGTTAAGCAATATAATAAATTGACTTACAATTGGAGAAAGCAATTATGCAAATATTTTTTTTATCATTATTAAAAAACGCAGTTATTTTGTCTACGTCGTCTATATACAGTTCAAATGTGGGTGGTTGTGCCATTCCTTCGGATTATTTCAATTTACATATTTGACATTTTTATTAAGGAATTCAATGTGATTATTAAGGAAGACTGGATTATAATTGTCATCTGTAATCAGTGGTAATATTGTTTTCAAACATCCTGAACATCACGAAGGAATACTGTGGACCTGAATGTATCCAAAGAGTTTGTTAAACTTTATTTTGCTAAACCTTATTTTATTTTGTTTATTGGTATAAACAACAATCATTAATCAATTTATGACATAAAATAAAAGCGCCCTTTATTGTTTTCATTGCATACGAATATCATCCTTAGATTGGATATTGATAATTGCGCTTCAAGTATACATTTTATCAAGATTTATAAAACAATACCTCGCAGAATACATACTATCATAAAACTAATTTTCAGAATATACTTTAAGTCGATCAAAAATCTAAGTGAAATTACATCCGATATGAAAAAATGCTTTATAATTAATTGATAATCCTGAAAGTAATTACGAATTTATCGTTTTACTATATTTTCTAATTTATCATTATGAATTATTTATCAAGAGCAAAAATAAAGATTCAAATCGGAGATATTTAATTAAAGGCGCCAGTCTTATCCATTAATTCCGATAGAGGCCATTAAACAATATTAAAAATCAACAGGAAAACGAAAGTGTTGGTAACAATCTTTATATACAAAATTGCTATAAAACCACGTTAACGACCTTTGCTGGTTATCACATTTTTAGTCCAATATTCAATATTGACCTTGATTTGTACATTATGGCGTCGCAGAAAAGTGAGATATGGCGTATAAAATATTTTTTGTTTGGAAAACAAACATAACCTCAATATAATACACTCAAGAGAGCTATTTTTACCCTATTATGCCGAGTAAATCTTGTTTCATATTGTACCTGTGTGATCTCTTTGAACGTTTAACTATTCAGTTTGCCAAGTCATCAGGAATTAAGGACTCAGCCCCGTATCATAAAGCTATTTAATCGATCGTAAGATTGATATCAATCGCAAGTCTATGGGAAATCATGCACAAAAGATTGCGATTGATTGCAAACTTGTTTTGTGTTACAGGGTCCAGGTGCACTTTGAACCCTCGTCATTGATGGTAGTAATGAGTTCACTATACTGTATTTATTGTAGAAACGTCATGCATATATTTTCCCTTTTAAGTTTATACTGCATTTTCAGTCCATTTCCATGTTTTTTTTTTTTTCGTTTCTATAATAAACTACAGGTTAACATGATACATCGAAAAATAGGGAATGAAATATATCTATTGTAATCCATGTTTGAATAATTATTATTTAAATCATACTGAGATGTGTAACGATTAAGCTCATGAGATTGACTTGATAACATTGAAAATGTATATTTTAAGGAAAGGGGGGGGGGAGAAACACTAAGAATCGTAGCTTGTAATGTGTAGCCTTCTCTGTAACATTGCTATTGGTTTTTAATACAGTTACAGTTAGTTACAGATAACCAACAGAGATGATCAGCTTCACATGATTGCTGAATAAAAGACAGGTGTAATTATGCATCACATATATAGTTTCATAATGATAGTTTCTGGATATAAAGGTTAATCTGATTTAAGGAATTATGGCAATACCAAACTCTAACTGATTACTGCTTACAATAAAATATAAATTCTACATGCCATACTATTTTGAAATTCCACGAAACCTTTAAAAACATGTCTTCTTTCTTCATTCACCATTCAATTCAACCAAGTCGGTTCAGATGTGAGATTTGTGCACTTTTCAACATACTATCGTTATCTAATACTACGTTAAAAGGTCCACGAAATGCAACATTCAGAATCCTCTTTTCTCAGAAAGAGAGACGATTTCTGTGTCTTCTGCGAAACAAAAACATTGGCGGGAAAATGTAGCGTGATGATGTCATCGGTTTTTGAAGTCGGTGCTAATATTGATCTTGGATCTTGTCTTGGAGAAAAAATGGAGGATATGTATGGTGTTGTATTTATTTAATTACGGTAAAAAGCTTGCTGCTAAAATTTGCTTTTTCAGGAAGGTAGTGAGAAGATTTTCCCTTTGTAATAAGGTGAGGATTTTACATGCTTGTCCAAACTAGAGATTCTTTAGAATACATTTTATACAGCGGTCGTGACTCTCGCCTTTCAACTAGAGGGTCGTAGGTTCGAATCCTACCCATGGCGTCAATTTCCTTCACGGCAAGAAATTCATCCACATTGTGCTGCACTCAACCCAGGTGAGGTGAATGGGTACCTGGTAGGAATATTCATTCTTTGAAATGCCAAGTGCGCCGCGGATGGCTGCCGGGCTAAAGCCAGGCTAATTATAATGTAAAGCGCCTTGAACACTCAGCAGAGTGGATACGTGCGCTATATAAATTGCATCTATTATTATAAGTATAATTGAGGGTAATACAAAAATACAGAGCAAGTCCAAAAGTTAAAATATAGTTTAAACTTTTCTCTTTTTTTAGGGGGGGGGATATTTTCATCGCGTGACATTAACGCACAACTTGCATGAGGGTTAAAATGATAAATGTCCAAAAAGGTTCGGGTCAACAACCGAAATTGAATAAACAAAAATAAACCTTATTTTATTATTTTATATTAAGTGGGTGGTGGCTGACGAAAAATAGTATTTCATGTGAGGTACTCTGTTACAGTTCTATAATAAATCCATTCAAACTGCTAAACAAAAATGAACTCGCCATCCCCCCAAAACGTGAATAATATAATGGCCTGTTTATGGAGTGATAACAAGATAATGATTATTACCATTATTCGTCTAATATTCCTGACAAGGAAACGATATGGGTCGTGTAGTATTGGGTTCGTTAATTTAACATTCGAATAGTTGATTTAACATTCAAATAAGTGCCAAAAATTATGCTTATAATTTTGTTAATTTCAAGGAACAAAACTAAGTTTGAAATAATTGGGTAAATGGGGGAGGCAGAAAATTGAATTGTAGAATTAATTATAGTCTACAGGTCTTCCTCGGTGTGTTCAAATTGCAGTACTAACTACATTAATCTTTGTACCCTGGAATTTTTCCAGCTTTTTAATAGTTGTGAACCAACAATGTTTGCTTACAGGCTGTACAGACTTTGATCAAAGGCCACTTTGTCAATAGGTTGATCACATGTTGATTTACTCATCATTTCTACACATTCCTACCATTTAATTCACATGCCAATGTAATAAAAGATATTCAATTTCTCCGATAAAATATGCAAACATCTATTGTACTTCCGAACATCTTTTTACCCATTCCAATCTTCTAATTCACATGACAGAGTAATTAAAATTATAATATTTCATTTATCCGATAAAATCTCCAACATCCAAAATCTTCCGAACAACTTTTTACCCCTTCCAATTTTCACATGACAAAGTAATTAAAATTATAATATTCTATTCATCCGATAAAATCTGCATGCAAAGATCCAATAACTTCCGAACATCTTTTACTCCTTCCTCCCTTTTAATTAACATTACAATGTCGTAAAATTATGATATTCCATTTACCGATAAAATCTCCAATATCCAAAAGCTTCCGAAATTTATTTTACACCTTCCAATCTTTTAATTCACATGACAGAGTAATTAAAATTATAATATTATATTTATCCGATAAAATTTCGAACATCCTAAATCTTCCGAATATAGTTTTACCCCTTCCAACCTTTAATTTACATGATAATGTGATAAACATATACAATATTCCATTAATGTGCAAACGTCCTTATACTTCCGAAATTTTTTTTAACACCTTCCTACATCTTAATTCACGTGATCAATGTGATAAAATGACAATATTCCATTTATCCGATAAAATCTCTAGCCATTAATTCAATCGCTTCCGAACATGTCACTATCATAACAATCCATGAATATTTTTCGTGCTATAATGTCTTAACCATTGCTTCATTTATGGGTTTATATTTCCTTGGAAGTGTTCAAATTTCCTGTCACCACAAGGCAATATTCCAGAGATCCGGGTCGCTGGTGTGAGGGTCCTATATGGGTCAAGATTTAGTTTAACATTAATTCTCAGTATAAAAGGAACGAGATTCTGTAATCGTCTCAGTTTTGTATGATACAAATATTATTCAAACACAAGGTAACATTATTTTGTTGAGATATCATTACACGATTTCTATACTAAGTTTGATAATATTATGAGATACGATAACATTTGTTTGTGTTTGTTTTGTATTTGATAAATATGTGTTATATGTGTTATCATGAATGGAGAATAAAATAATTATTGAAGAAAAAAAATGATGAAATCATGCACCTTCTCAGAGGTTCGAATTTGGGACCTTGGCATGTTTCTAGGATTGTGATCATGGTGATGGTATAGGGCTCGTTCCTATATACGTATGTTATTATTGATCAACATATTCTAAAAGTCATTTTCTCTCCCCCCCCCCCCCAACTCTCTCTCTCTCTCTCTCTCTACTCTTCTCTTCCCTTAGAATCAACTATGAACATGTTTATCCGATTATTTAGAAGGTCAATCCTTCTGATCTAAAGAATCTTCTATATTAAATGGAACAGAGAGAGGGAGTGAGAGAAAGAGAAGGAAAATGAAAATGTACAATCCGTATCAGATAAGATTATTCAAATATTTTACCGACTTTAAACATTTTCATCGGAAAAAACGTGACCGGGGCTCGAACCCATACTACACTCTTAATCATCAATAACATTCCATGACATTCAATTAATGATGCAGCGCCTATATTTGGCCTGATAAACCTTTGTCTCCACAAAGTATAGAACAACATAACCTCCATAGGATAGTCAAGCAACCTTATAAAATTAATCTCCATAAAAACATATCAGGATATTGCAAAATATTTGTATCATAGTTTAAATCTTCTCACGCGAAGCCAGGATGTACATACATGTATGTGGGTAATCTTCGAATTCGCAACCTTTTCCACATATTTTAGAATATGGCTATTCAAGAATATCGATTGATAAACTCATTGATGAATATCTATATCAGATATATTTACTTGCATTTTGGCGAGATTCTCACACAGACAGGTCAATACAATTATTTCAGAACAGAGCTATTCAAGAATATCGAATAATTAAATCATTGATGAATGTCTATTTTAGATAAATTTACTTGCATTTTGGCGAGATTCTCACACAGACAGGTCAATACGATTATTCTAAAAACATGGCTATTCAAGATGATCGAATGATCAACTTGTTGAATACATATTTCAGATAAATCTACTTGCAATTTGGCGGAATTTTCACACAGATATAAAATACGATTTATTCTCATAATTATTCGACCCCCATGTGAGATATCGTTCACTGTTGAAATACCAACGCATGGTTTAGTTCACGGTATAACTCGTTCATGCCTGGCCATTTTTGTTTAATATTTGCATGTCAGGACCCGTGAAGTAAAAAGTTCTTTCACTTCCTTTGTATTACACCCCACCAATGGAAAACGTCATAGCAATAGTATCTCTACCCTCTTTCGTCTCGCCGTCTTTCATTCATCAAAAAACGACAACCCCGTTTTCGTTTTTTGTCTCTGGAATGCCGCTCCTTTCAAACCCCTCGTGTGAAATTGAGGAATTAAACATTATTCTTCATCTAAATATAAACCCTTCAATGAACCGTTTACGTCACTCATTGAATCGTCGGTGCTCTAACTGTAGTAGGGGATATATTAGTCTTTTGATAGTCCTTTGAAGTGTCCATATTACTACAATGAGATCAAAAGACGATTTGAAGTCTATTGGGAATACCGGAAATTATTGGTATTTTCGCAATAGTGGCTAGAGCCGCTTTGTCGCCGCTGCCATAAAGACAGTGTATTGATTATTACCAATTATTGATCTGTTGAGGGTTATTATAATGATGCGTACGGACACATTCATTGACCACCCCCCCCCCCTCCTTCAGTTCCTTTTCGCCCGCACGTTGGCACGTGACAACCGGAAAACGAACACCAAACAGAAACATCTGAGGGGTGCAGGGGTGGTCTTGCGGAACGTTTTTGGCCCCCGTCTCGTCTGGGAATTGCCCCTCTCAGAATTCTCGAAGGAGTCACAGTTTTTTCGGCGCCAAATTACAATGATAAAGATATCGTAAACCATATTTGTACAAATTTATGCCCGGCCAACACACCCTTCTTTGTGAATAATATTTTCAAACATATTGTGAAGTTGTAAAAACTGATTGACAATGACGGGCACTTTTATCTCATCAAAGTTCTTAGTAACATTTTCGACTTGGAATCGTCACCTTTCGGGCTTCAACTCACCGATAACATATGAACATATTATTTGTTTGTCAATATGATAATCGTTGTCTACCAAGACAAACCTTTTGATGCGGTGAAAAAAATTATGAACCAGACAATGATATACATATCCAATTTGCCGACAATACCACAAGCTATGTATACTTTAGCAAGTAGAACAAACTGCTTAAATGACTCTGTGGAGGGATAAGAATTTTAGCTGCGTTTGACAAGTCAAGTCATTTTTTACTTTTTTTATACTTTATTTGATGTACCCATCCGACTATTCGTCAATTAATTTTTGACTAGTCTACTTTCGGATTTCAAAATGTTAGTTACTAAGATTCTTGAAATATAAAAAATTCAAGATTCTTTGTGCCCCTTTCACTTCTCTGCCATGAGAAGTCGTCAACTCTTCCCAGAACACTGCATCCAACCTGTCCCATTTATTCCTTTTCTTTTTGGCTCTTTGATTCGACCACCCAACCGTCTGGGGCTGTCGACCAATAGAGGAAAGTCTATAACTTAGCGCCAGATATATCGACATATTGGACGATCTATAGCAATTATCCTTAAGATTCATCGAATATAAATGTAGTGAATAGTTTTGAGCGGACGATCAAAACAGACGTCATTGTACGCACTAAGCGGATTTCCCCAAAGGAATGCATGAGAGATTTTTAAGGTCTGGCAAATAAAAGTTATACGAGTACAAATGTATATACATATGTGTATTATGCCTTTATGTGATTTTTAAATGGAGGATAAATCGTCACCATTAGAAAGATAGTAAAATAATACAGAATGCACGTTTCATTTATATATATTTTTTAATTTTTTTATAATATTTTCTTGATATTTTCTGTAATATATGTTCTTTTAATGAATCAGTATGTGTTTGTTGATTTCATCGATCTGATTATGCATTAGAGATTCGTAAGATCTGTAGGAAAAGCTTGGTTGACAGATGAAGCTACATGTATATTTCTTTACGTGATATTCAATAAGTAGCCAAATTGAACTTGGAAAAAATGTGTTTGATGTAATATATTTTTAATCATTATCATATTGGTCATGTTGGTTCTTTTCCTCTCTTCATGCACGAGAGTTAATTTGTATGATCAAAGTTTGGTAGACAGTTATTAATAAAGTAATAAGTTTTTGAACACATTAAAAAAACGTTTTAAAACCGTCACCACAATTTTGTTGGTTTACCCCCTTTCATTGGTGTGAATAATCAAATATGAATCAAACACAATTTAACCTCCACTAACAGTCCATTTCTCTTGCAAGAAAAAAAACACATCTGCGTCTTAAATTAGTCTTCAAACTTCAAAGTGTCTCTCAATTATGACTAAACATTTCAGCCGTCAAATAGGTCATTGTCAAAAAGAACCTAACGAATCCCCTCCAAAGCCAAACGAAGCTTATACAATTATTTTATGTTAATAATCAATAATTATAAACCATAATTTGACACATTGTCATGCGAGTTTTGTGATGAAATCCTGGTAATTTGCCATCTTAAACATATCTACAGCACTCAATTATATTGAAACCGAATACCAATGACGTCACTTGTCGCTATGTCCGGCAATCGCCGAATACTGTTTACCAATAAACATATATCGGTAGTCAAGAACGGAAGGTCATTACCACAAACCGCTCATTTGACATTGGTGATTAAAACCTCAATAGATTAATTCGTTATCAGCTGACGGACTTACGCACCATACCCTCACCTCTGTAAAATCATGGATTTTGATAATTCCATGGTAAAATAAAGTTAAATTGGATTATCTTACCTGGTGATTCTACTGTCGAAGTAGGTGTAAAATTAACTTCATTTACTTCTTGATCCGCCATCTCTCTGATATTGTTTATTAATAAATACTGCGAATTTATAGTACTGGTGACGAGCATACAGGTCCGACAAAATCTCTTTTACCGCTGGTGAAAATTTTCCCCAAAACTCCTTTTTAAATAAACGCGGCAAAGTTCTCGAAGTGTCGACTTTCAAATATATAGAAGTGTCTGGTGGATACAGTCGATATGTAGAATTCAGTCGAGTAGGATACACAAGTTGAATGAATGAATGAATACCGGCTGACTGGATCACATGTGTGCGAGTAGTAGCGAGGACTCTTTCTTGAATGAATGAAATGCGATCGATTTGCTGCCTATATATATTTATGTACTGATCGGGCGCGCGCGCCAGGTCGGCTGCTTGGGTAGGCGAGTTCCGCGAGAAATAGATGTATGCGTGGGCATGTGTATAGTGCGGTGTGTGGCGGATTTGGGTGCGTGTGTGTGTGTGTGTGTGTGTGTGTGAGTGCGAACACTCTCTCTCTCTCTCTCCCTCTTTTACCTTCTCCTTAATACACCTTTGAACTACCTTGATCTTTTTCTCTTTTTTTTAAACATTTATCCTACGCCTCCATTATCACCTTTCCTTCAAATTCTTCCTCTTCCTCTACACACAAAAAACAAGAACTCATGGATCTGAGTAAAGTCGCAAAAAGTGACACTATAATGACACACCGGTGAGTATATCAATGAAAATACTCAACTGTGTGTCATTATAGTGTCACATTACTCAAGTATGTGAGTTCTTGTTTTTTGTGTGTATTCTCAACGAATGAATTTGTTAAAGTGGACAATTAACCTTTAATTCTAGAGAGAATCATAAATGCATGGGTGTGGATTATTGTAGATACTGTTCTATTCATGTATTTTAAAGCCACATCACACCTATGCGAATTGAGGACGAATGCCGACAAATTGGATAATACGGAGGCTTATGCGTGCAGTGCGGAGGTAAGTTGTTCAACTTATCGCCTTTTCGTCCGATAGAAGGCGGCTTGGCGAGTTGAACGACTCGCCTTCGCGCTGCACAGCTTCCGTATTTTTCTCCCAATTCGCCAGCCATCGTCCGCCCCCATTCGCATAGGTGTAAAGGGCTTTTACTTTTTCTGAATATCATTTTCCTTCACTGGAAGGATGTGGCAGTCACAAAATCCGTATTACTTTTAATAACACGATATAAACTATTTTCGAACAGTTAAGTCGAACGCAATTTCAATGGTTCTTTGTAATGCTATTGAAATCGGAACCGGCTTGTCATTGTTGTGTCCACGCAGTTGAATACGCGGTGTACGGACCTATTGTCTGCGTTCGACTTAACTTTTCGAAAATAGTTTATATCGTGTTGAATGCATCCTAATGTTTCTTCTGACATAAACGTTCTCCTTTTATGTATTCATGATCATGATTCTGATAATTCAACTATATTTCTTCATGCTTTAATTCTGAAACTTCATCTGAGAACCCCCTTTCTTTTTTTCTCTTTGTTCTGTCTCTTGTTTCTTTATTCCTCTACTTGTTTACATATTTATTTATAACACGATATAAAGTATTTTCGAAAAGTTAAGTCAAACGCAATTTCAATGGTTCTTTGTAATGCTATTGAAATCGGTACTGGCTTGTCATTGTTGTGTCCGCACAGTTGAATACACGGTAGGTGGATCTATTGTCTGCGTTCGAGTTAACTTTTCGGAAATAGTTTACATCGTGTTTTATTCGTTTACTAGTTCTATTTATTTGTCTGTTTAGTAATTTATTTATTTATTTATTCATTCATTTATTACTAAAGATATCACTTCATATGTATTATTTTCTTTCGATTGTTTTAGTTATACTCATAATGCATATTCGATATCGAAACCATATATCTCTAAAATGATATGAAATGATGATGCAAACTTTCCTGTTATCAGAAATTCGATATTGCGCAAAAAAGAGAAAGAAATAAAACAAAAAATAAAACGTGATTTGTCATATAAAAAATACTAATTTCTCTATCACGTTTACGGTGAATGTAAATCCCATTACAACTAAGATTGCATTACAATGATTAATGAATTGTACGGCTTTGAGCGTAATCAAAAGTGTGTTCAGACGGTATGAATTTTCAATGGAAATGCATGTCGATATGATTAAAAAAAAAATCCGCTTTAAGATACGATTGACATTAAGTTATACGCCCTTATCATGCGCCATTATACATACGGAATAAAAGTTATACGACGTATAAGACCTTCATGATGGTTATGTTCAACAGTGGTAAAGGCGCCATATATTTCTTTTACTAAAACTTTATACCAATGCAATGAAAATGCGCCTGAACCTTATCTAATAGTGACACGTATAGGGGAAAAATATTCAACTCCTAATGAAAAACAAAGTATTAGATGTACAGCGGAAAAGAGTTATACGAGGTAAAACCGCTTTAAATCTAACGGTGTGTTCCGACTCGAAACCGTTTTGTAACGAGAAAATGTATACCGATAAGAATGATGAAAATGCGACTGATCGCATCCTAACGTTACGACGGACAGCAGAAGAGTTATACGACGTTTAGCGACGTTATATAACTCAGTTTGGTCGTAAACAGGTCCGAATACCCAGTTAGTCAGCCAGTCATTATATGATGCTTTTATCTGTCGTCTTTTTTTTTTCTCGAGTTTTGGCATAAACTGATCAGCGTATGAACACGGGATAAGTTTCGATGCGTCTCGGATAATCAAGTTTTGTTTTTATGAAACTACTTCATTTTAAGAGATTGATGAGAAGGTGAAAACCAACGGCATTCTCACATCCGAGGTCAATATGAAAGGTACTAGTTTATCAAATGACGGCATCAGTTATGCTAGGGCAGAGAGTAGTAAAAGTCTTCCCCTTTCAATATGGGGGCAGTCACACTGATCCAGCCCTACTGCTAAATGGAATCATATGGAATGGAAGTACATATTCAAATAAAATGATCAATAAATAACTGTTTTGTTTACTCAATGAATTTGTAAAATTAAGATTGAGAAAATATGCTTCAAGCATAAAGCTTTAAAGCCCATGTATAGTTTTGGTAAATATTAAAGAAATGTGAATTTTGGGGATATATACCATGACATATAGTTTCTATACACATTTCAAGATCATAGCATATTTTTCTACGAGCGAATTCTTT
>BQKZ01002093.1:68782-81219 GCA_036244855.1 Temnopleurus reevesii
GAAAGGGAGATATTGATAGTAACAAAATGATAGAGACTAAGAGGGAGGAGGGAGAGAGGGTGAAAAGGATAGAATGAGTGGGTAAGAGAGATGAAAGGAGAAGGGGGATATAGGGGAAATAGAGAGAGCGTACTAAAGGAGTGTTTCGTGACAGAATGTGAGAGATAAAGATAGAAAGGGAGAGATTGATAGTAAGAATAAACAGAGAGATTGAGAGAAAAAAGAGAGAAAGAGAGAGAGAGAGAGAAAGAGAGAGAGAGGGAGAGAGAGATGTAAAAAGGTGTAGCAAGACCAAGTCATCGCAGAAGAATGATCAGTATTTTGAGGAGGACCGTCATCTATTATTGTTCAAGAATAGTAGGATGCAGGGCCATCGATTTTCTTTAAATGATTGACAGTTCTAAAGACTGCATGTTATAGAAATAATTAAGGGCAATTCCACATAGAAAAAATCCGGAAGTATTTTTACAAGTGCTCCTAGTTGTATTGGGGGACATTACTTCTCGATGATCTGCTTTGCATCTGTAAAGTATATAGAATTATCTCACAATATTTCGTCAAAAGTTTGCTAGATAGAATATTTAAAATGTTAGGAACTGTTCAATGACAAAAAACACGGTTAAATGTTCTGATGTAATTCTGCTACCATAATTACCGTTATTCTATATAACTTGGTGCCATTCATGTGGACAATGTAACTGTTTCTTCTTCGCCTATGCTAGCACTTACTAAAATTTGAAGACTTGTGATTGATAGTAAAGTATTTCTATAATTATGACCTATAAAACTGTAGCTAAAATTGCATGTTATTCCGTTCCGCCCATGCGGAATTGCCCTTAACTTAAAACACCCGTTTTGGGTCCAATAAGATGCTGCATATTCAAACAAAAACCTCATGAAACAGACAAAAAAATGTTGGTCTAGATAAAATTGATATATGTCATCAGAATTATAGCTATGTTTACACTATTTGACTATTGATTCACTGTTCATGGTCCGTGTGTTTTAATATTACACGGCTTTCGCCGT
This sequence comes from Temnopleurus reevesii, assembly GCA_036244855.1. Lineage (NCBI taxonomy): Eukaryota > Metazoa > Echinodermata > Echinoidea > Temnopleuroida > Temnopleuridae > Temnopleurus > Temnopleurus reevesii. The sequence continues at coordinate 69,812 of BQKZ01002093.1, forward strand.
GCTCCTATTGATATCGACAAAACTGTATTCATTACAATGTTATTCCATGTTGGAAATCGTATTTGGTATATTCCAGCCCTTTGTAATAAGACATCAATGTCTATTTACTCTATTCAAAATATGGGTTTACAAATTACGACACAACTTTCTAGGTGAATATAGGCAATGTTGCTTATAAAGGATAGGCAGACCGATCTGACGATGTAACTGTCTAATGAAGTAATTATGGAGAAAAGTGCATTTTGAATTTGTTGAGGGAAGGATCCTATCTTTTACAAACGCATGTGTAAGCTACACGCAAGCAATCAACCAGTGTATGTGATTACCAGTGATGTATATAAACCACTAACAGCCTAAGTATATATCTAAGTGAAAGTTGAAATAAAATTTGATCGAGTAGATTTCATACCAGGATACAGGTAAAGCATGGCTTAATGAAAATACAAAAAATAGACATATATATGTTCCTCTTTTAAACAAAAATAACTTACCATCTGTATTAGTTGATTGCTGGACCTCACTCGTTGTGAATCCCCCTTCTACTGTAGTTTGCGAGGACGAGACGGTGGATGACACACGAAGCGCCGTGGTAGCCCTCGTAGTCGTCGTCGTCGTCGTCTCAATGTCGGCTTCAATGGCAATCTTCACGGCTTTGACCGCTTTCTTCGTCTGCGGTACGCCATCGAACAGCAGCTCGAAAGTCCTCCTCCCGGTCACCGACCTCTGGACGAACACGATATATCGCTCGCCAAGTATGGCACCGGTCAGACAACGCGGTGACAAGGGGCTTGGGATTGTCATGGCAACGGGATACGCCCTGGTGGATGACGGCATGGGCGGCGCCACCCCGCTTCCACTTCTCATCTTTGGCATCGCCGCCGTGGCGTGCGACACCCTGATCTTAATTTTCTTCTTGTAAAGCTCGGCGCCACCTTTCAGAACTTGGAACACCTTAAAAACGAAAGTACTCTCCCCGTCGAGACGCACCAAGGTTCCGGCGAGTACGGTGTCCGTGTTCTGCGTCCGGTCGGCGAGGCTGAGGGAGGGGTCTGCATCGCAGCTTGCGAGAGTTGATGTTGACGTAGCATTCGAGAAGATGATGAGGAGAGTGATGGTGATGGTGAAGTAGATCGTTCCGCTGCTGCGGCGACGACAGTGCGCTTCGCTGGCCATGCCTGTAGAATTAAATTCCACCAGCTTGATAAATTGAATGCTAATTCAACCCGCTTATTTAAATGGGCGCTATGCAGAAATCGATCCCAACCACTCTCTGTGTTGTGTTTCTGTAGCAATCCTCTCACTACGTCATCAATGAGTAAACTTTCATGTATAATCTCCTTGGTTACACGTCCAATAATGGCACAAAACCCAAATGTACTTCAATGAGAATATTCCTCTTGAATTCACTTCAAATTTCCAAACGAGTCTTTGCTTGCATTGGGCAATGTTGGAGGGAGAAATCCACGTAGTTTTTTTTCACAATGTATTTATTCTTCAATATTTCGCAACAGTAAGTTCACGTTTTGAATACAATTTTCCAAGGTCGATCGATAAGAGCAGATGCAATTAGTAACGTTGTCTTTATGTGACGTGTGAAAGTAGATTTACAGGCCTTTCCGCTCAATGGTGACCCGTAGGTTAAAGGCTAGGAAGCAATCAAATATCATCCATTCACTTCAGTTTTAAAAATAAGTCATACGTAGCGCGAAATAAAATCTGGTAAATTAATCAATATATCGAATATCGGAAACGGTTTATATTTAAGCGAATTTCCACAAAACGGACCTCCTATGGGTAGCTTCGGAAACCTGGATAAATCGTACAATCCTTGCTCGATCAAAGCTTGACTCCTCTTTCCGACGACTGAAGAAAGAAATGAATAATTTTTAAGTAAACCACGAGATCGCAGGCGTATCGATTCCGCCACGGGTGTTGAATGCAAGTGTGGTTGGTTTGAAGAATTAAATCCTGAATGACTGATGCGGGATAGTTCATTGCTGTTTTAAACCGTACTCGGTTGGTGTTTGGGAAACCCACTTCTGGCGGAAGAAAACAAACCAATTAGGAATAGCCACACAGGACCAGAATTAAAACAGCCAAGGTTGTCCGTCCATTCAGGTTTTGTTTTTCTTCCGTTTTGGGGAGAAAGATACCAAATTGCAGCATTTATACGCAACACGTCCCCGCAGCCTGGTCGATGTTTGCATGCAGTTAACAGTTGTTTAATTATAGCAATGAGTGTTACTCGTGCTAAACATACAAATACCCGCATACCACAGACATTTGGAATGACACCCCCGGAAAATAGAAAGAGTTCGGTAGGCGGACGTCCGATCCCTATCAATGGTGTTGCGCGGATGGGCCAAAATCTGACGACATTTCCTTAGGTATCTCGTCTGCACATCTAGGTCAGAATGGAGTCACATGAAGGCTGGCCGAACAATGAATGAATCATGACCTCTTTAATCCTCCTTTCTATCCAAAATAGAATTTATCCTAGAGAGTTTTTCTTTATTGATAAATATGCACACAGCGGGAGGTTATCAGTTATGTTTTTGTAAAGTTTACGCGAGGTGGAGAGATGTGTTCGTGACCGCGTGACTCACAGAAAAAAACACGATGCTTTGAGGGTTCCTGAAGCCGCACGTCTAGTTGGACGAACCGTTGCCAACTGATATAACTTGTGAGAATGCTTCGAAAAGAGAGGAGCGAGCGAGATGGAGAGAAAAAAAAGAGACAGAGACACAAATTTGAACTTATAGCCCATTCCATCAAGCTAAATTTGATAAAGAGTAGGCATTTCGTAAATCCGCACTTTGTAAATGGCGTTTTCGCGGTGCTGCGTCGGAAACGAGCGACGATGACAATTTCTTGTCCCCCACTTGACGCGTCTTCCGCCCGTCGTTCAATTAAAGGGCACGACCCGCACGGCTCAGATCCTTTCCCCGAATCGTTTTCCCGGGGTAAGATACGAGCTGTCCTCCGTCTGAGCTAATACCATGTTCAAGTTAACACCGCCGGGCATCAAAGATGTTCTTTGTATGCTAAGCATCTCCCTCGACAGATGGAGACTCGCTTGCACTTTTTTCTTTGGTTGGCAGCGACGCAAAACGGTTTTTTATTCAACTGGAAAACGGTTCTCTTCTTGGACGTGTTTAATGCGGCCATAAAAGACTGAATCGATTTGCTTTGCGTTGGGAGGGCAAACATTGGGCATGGTCTTGTGGGGTCAGTGGTCTTGGATGAAAGGAGGCATCGGCATGCAGGCGTCTTACAGCGGACACTTAAACTTACGCTTCAACCAAATTAACCCACTCGCTCCCACAACTCCATAACAATGACTATTTCCATTCATAGTAATGACAGTTCTATTCTCAATCGGTTAAAAAAGTCAGACGCTGTGATCTGTCTTGGCATGTTTGAGTCAACTATTGATATTCTAAAAAGCTATTAATTTTAAACTATTATACAAACACATGTATATCCGCTGGAGAAAGGTGAATTGCCTAAGGGCATGAGAAGACGAGTTTCGCAATCGTAATTATTTGAATAGACTTGGAAAATGCGCAACTGAGAGTCTTTGAAAAATGTCTTTCTATATAATGCAAACTACACGTAAAGAATAATATCAATTATGTGTACACTACAGATTTCTAAGTATTAAATCTAAGTCAATAAGGCTTATTCTAAAAGCCAATAGATTGTTCCCTACCTACAGTCTCAGAAAGTCTTAAAAACTAAGTCTTCAATTAAAATCTCTATAACAGATGAATTTATCTCTGTAGTAATATATTATTTCGTCATACTACCATCCCTTTTATTAATAATTGTCATCATTTTTTCTGTCTGTCTTTATAGAAGTAACTCTTGTTGTAATCTATTTCATTTCATTGTTGTATATAGTTATGAATTAGTATGGTAACTATATTACAAAAGAAAAACCAATTTAAGTCTATTATGACTTAATCCATGGGACTTAAATTTGAGCAAATTAAAGTTAATTTGAATAAATGAAAAGTTGTTCTATTGTTCAGCGGGTTAATTGGCAAAATGGAACATGATATTACTCTTTTCGAATCCCGAAGCCTTAATGATGTTTTATGTGATGTTTCTACAAACCGTACAGTAAAAACGTCATTAACACTTAATAATGATGAAGAGGGATTTCTTGAAGAGTCAATTATTAGATTCAATTTATCACATCTACCTCAACCATTTTTCTCACAAGTGTTAATAACTATAAAAGCATGGTAGCATTAATTAGGAGTAATTATAGGATTGCAACGAAACGACTGATGACAATTAAAATTTTCCTTCATCTGTATGTACAGGTCTATACGGATCAAGTGTGATCTTTAATTTGATAATTAAGGTACTACTTTTTTCCCTGTTCCCTTCTCAGCTCCATATTTCCCCATTCTATTTCACGATTTCACCATTCAATTTGTCAAATCCTTTAGCCTACATTTCGAAAGAGCTCCCCATGAAATCTGTTTTTAGAGATGGAGAAAATGTTGAGCAGGAAATGTATAAATTGATTGCTTGATATTTAGTTGAATGTTCTGTACAAATAGGCGACATCCGTCAATTCTCGGAAATTATTATTGTCGTTATGATTAGTGATTTAGAAACTACAACTAAAAATTTCATCTTGGTTTAAATTCCTCCATACAAAGTTTGATCTTCTTATTTGTCGGTCATCGACCCTAAAGTCATCTCACATTTATTTTCAAAACTTTTCAACCACCATTAACCAACCGCGAAAAGGTCGCTTCTCAACTAACGACATTAAAGACTGACAAATTTTATAACCATGATAAGTACACAGTTTGAATGATTCTTTGGATTGCTATTACAGCATGAATAACGCATTTTCTTTCATCATGTTCATATTGGCCATCATAATTGAAATGCAAATTGCCTCTGCGCAAGCATGCACATGGAAGACGATTGCCAAACGTCGGATTCGTTCCGCTTGTGTTAGCGTATACAAGATTCGCTCATGTGTTATGTGATTTGAATATTATGTATGCTTGGCATGAACATTTGAACGCATTTGCATACGTATAACTGACCTTCAATATTGGAGCAAATCTGTAAGATTTTTGCCTTTGAGGTGTTCACGCTTTAAAATGGGCAATTTTTTTATTAAGTCGTGCTCTATCGTTTTTACCAAATATCTTAGTTTCTTTGCTTATTTGTTTTGTCTCCTTGTATACATTCACCTAGTATATGTAACAGAGAAAATCAAAACATAGAAAAGGCTCATTTTAGCGGTATTTACAAAATATCACAGTTGTCCTTTCATGGGGTCCTTAAAGGAGAAATTCATTCTGACATTGATATGTTGTCAGAAAATGAAGAAAAATGAACTGAACAAAAAATGAAAATTTGAGCAGATCGGATAATCCATTCAAAACTTATGAATTTTCAAAGTTTGCATGTACCTGTATGGGTTGCCTATTTGACGGGTGTAAATCGAAATTTTGATAATTTGAATATATCATCCAATTTTACTCAAATTTGCACAATTATTGCCAACACATTTTTTCCATTCACTGATAGTTCATTAATGTCTGGCTTTAATCCACTTTAAGAAGACAGTTTTATAACGAGTCCGCCTACTCCTAAATGGAATGCACTGGTTATTATATATTTTTTTTTCTAGACAAAAAATAACAAATAAGAACACACACTAAAAGTACATGGATTTTATGTAATACAGGCACATAGACGATGTGAAGAATGGTTGGGAGCCGGCATTACCGTCAAAAATAAATATCAAAAGAGGAAAGAAGAACGGGAGGGAAATGGGAAATTAAAAGGAAAATCGAATAAAACCCTTTTTCATATTTATATAAAGATTGTTATCAGCTTTTAAAAACCTTATGATGATATGACTTCATGGAAATCCTAGACAAGATACAACTACACCCCAATCGTGATAAATTGACATCAACTTGTCTCATTTAGAGTAAGATAACCTGGTTTCGATTGCTGAAATTCCCAATAAAGGTGTTCGTCTTCATGGAAGTCGAGTTTTCCTGTTTCTTTCCGGGGGTTAGTTACTCAAAACTGTCTTAAGTCCGCGCCCATTTAAGATACATTGAGTCCTAAGTAAGTCCGTCAGGGGATGTGCGCGAAGATAATCCGGAGGCAGTTTTGAGAAAACTGGTGCAAAAGCCGTCGATTAGCTTTCACATCGCTGCTCCCGTGAGTTAGCAAGATGCGAGAGGGGCAAGCTAATAGTACGTGAATGAAAACAAACCGGAGGGGATAGGAGTAGCAGCGAAAGCGGAAGCTTCACAAGACACTACCTTTAAGCATGATCTGCAGACCACATTTCAGACATATGCACTTTAAATCGTGTTGTCTATGTAATCATATTATTCCTGCATATAACTTTCCTTTTTGCTTCGTGTAATCCTATTTCTTTTCCATTTATTATTGCATTTGTCATAATCGTCCGTCTTTTTACGAAATGCTAATGTAATGGGAATAGTAATGTTGTGTGAAAGCATCAATACAGGTACTAATCCAACGAAATTTTTCCTTCTGCTGAATTAACACGTATTTCAATAGGATGCCATTTTGATTGCTGCTATATCGGCATTTTTAGTCACCATACAACAATATACTCTTCGCCTATCGATATTTCATAAATGCATGATATGTTATTCTATTTATGGGAAACGTAAACAGCGTTAACCAAATAAAAAATGAATTAGAAAGATATTTTCATAGATACAGAGATAAAGATATAGTGAGGGAGATTGAGAGAGAGGGAGAAATGGAGAACGAGGGGACCAACCGTTAAAATCACCATCCGATGACGTGACCGGGGATCGAACCCGCATCGAAAAGGAACCACCATGAATCAATAGGCGGGTTTATATATATATTCAAATTTATGTGCGTTTAACGTAGTTACGTGGTATTGCATAGACCGGTTGATAACAATAAGACTACAATACTTGGAATCCAGTTTGCATACATTACTTGTTGCTATGTCGGGCAAGCCTCGGGCAAGCTTTTGGGTTGACAAAAACAACCTTTGTGTTAAAGGTATATATGCAACATGCATCTATTAGTAACCCGCCTATTTCGACTGTCCTGTTTAATATACCAACTTTATACATAAAAAGCAGTGAACAGAACGGACAAACAAATTGGACAAAGTAAACAACTCGCATTCAAGCCTTCACATATATCTTCAGAACACAAATGAATGTTCCTTTCTTAATATCCTGCAAAGAAATAACATTATAGATTTGGTGTCGCATCTGTTTCCTGAATATAGAGGGAAGCTACTTTCTTTTGTGTATGAAAGCTATTGGGAAAGCTTGGATGGGAGTTACAATTTGTCCAATTTCTTCATCCTTTCTAATCACAGTGATAATGTATTTTCACATGCCAAGTATCTTCAACGTGATTCTTAAGCCACTGCCGACTATTTGCCCGTCAAAGCAACATGAATTACGTTGCCTAGCAACGCAACACAACCGGAGTCGTCAATCTCAATGAGTATGTTTATTATTTATACGCCCATCTTTGTGATTACGTCAGAATTTCACACTCTCATACAAATCGTCAAAAGGCAAAATGCACTCCACCACTTGGGAAATCTCTAGACGTTTCATAACTACAAAGAACAGGTAATAACATAACAATTATCACTTTTCATAACGGGTTTTCTTAACAAAGTAATATTGTAACTCCTTCAAGAACACTTGCGAGTATCCTCTTAAGTATTAGAGTAGGCGGCTTTAAGACATGTAAGATATATAGTCTAATTGAAAATGCTACGCACATAATTATCCTTCATGAACATAAGATGACGTCTAATCTTTTTACCATATCCTGATATAAAGCATCATTTAATGTTACAGATACAATTCTTTCCGCCCCCTTCGCGATGCTGAATGCCTCTATAAATAAACATTTCATGAGTTTGATTGTGTTATTACGAAAAAAAATAATCAAACAAGAAATGGTGCTTCGCGGAATATTTCATTTGTGTTGTTGCTAATATGCCTCCTCACAGCTACATTTTTGGAGGTATCAAATTTTTACTAACTTTTTGATGATGTGTTCAGTCACACATGGAAGACACGATTTAATCTATTTCCGTAAAATTTAATCGAACGCCAATTCAATGCTCCTTTGTAATGCTATTCAAATTGGAACCGACTTGTGATTGTTGAGTCCACACAGTTCAATACACGACGTACAGGTGTCCTATGACCAACTTTAAGCGTATCAAACATAACATCAATTAGTTGTCACGCATTACTAAGCCCTATTTAAAGTCATTTAAAATTATAATATTGCGCAAATTACTTCTGTGACGTTTAAAATGTATTTTCTTTTGTTAATCGCATATAGGTTTCCTGTATTACGTATAACTATAAGCATAACTTATTACTATTATTATCATTATGATTATGATTATTATTAGTAAGTGTTTGGTTCGTCAAGAACAACCGTGGTGTGTAAAGAATATATAAGATTTACATGTATTAGTGAACCCGCCTATTTGTTCTGGTTGGAACAGGACATTTTGAACTACATGTATATCGGGTAATAATTTGACAAAATTTCAATACTCAAGATATTTTTTGTTTTGATATGGCAGTGAAGTATTTTAGATAAAAATTCAACAAAATATCCATATATTAAAAACAGTGTATTTGTCTTCAACTTTGTAAACAATTCTTGATATGACTCTGAATGATTCGGAAATGAAATACTGTATAATTCCATAAATATATTTTAGTCATCGCTTGTTATTACCACACAATATTCCCACGTAAACGGTCCCGAGTACTCTCAAGTGTAAAGCCCCGGTCACATAGGACCCCGGAAGCAACACGATTCACCACGACTTTTTGTTAATTCACGGTTAACTGCCTCAGAATAACGAGTCGGGTGAATCGTGTTGCTTCCGGGGTCCTATGTGACCGGGGCTTTAGCCAATACCACGAAAGAATTTAATAAACATTTGTTGACGTTTTTCGATCACATTGTTTACCTTGGAACATTTGCTCGATGTAAAAAAAAAACCAAATGTTGAAAGACAAATATCTAATTATCTGGATGGTTGTGGTGGGCGGATGAATGGGGCAGGAAAATGGAAAAAATAATAATAGATGCAATTTATATAGCGCACATATCCACTCTGCTGAGTGTTCAAGGCGCTTTACATTATTATTACCCTGGCTTTAGCCCGGCAGCCATTCACTGCGCACTTGGCATTTTAAAGAATAAATATTCCTGCCAGGTACCCATTCAGCTCACCTGGGTTAAGTGCAGCACAATGTGGATGAACTTCTTGCTGAATGAAATTGACGCCACACGCCACAAAAGAAATCGTCAGAGGAATTTTAATTCCCTTAGCTGGAAAATCGAATGAAATCTAAATCATGTTGTCGAGATAAATTCCGTAGTTGAGGCTATTTAATCTCTAGAAATGTTTATATACGTATCAGGCGCTTATGATGAATATATTTTAGAATGCTTTAGTGAAATTTTAGAGAGTGAAATTGTTAGATTAACGAAGAAAATGAATAACAGTACTCTCTTGAAAGTTGAAATCCTATCCTATGCAAAAAAAAAAAAATGTGGGGGACGTTTCATTACAATTTTTTGAGAGATGTAATACAAAATGAATTGATTATTTGACCCTCAACCCTAACCCCCCCCCCAAAAAAAAAAGATGATTGTATACATAATGGATCATAAAAAAAAAAGAAAAAAAATGCTAACAAATATGCAAAAACTCGGTACGAAAGCCCCTTATTTTCTCCATCATTTGATCTTATATGAACGGCAAAAGTATGAAAATGAAAATTTTAGTGTCTTTTCTTTCTCTTTGTTTCTATTGTACTATGCTTGTTTATTGTGAATTAACGGAAGGATTCGTGTTATCAGGGAGATTGGTGTTATGTGTAAGTTTGGATTCTTGTATTATTTCGACCTTTCCGTGCAACTTGCATGTTATCGGTATACTGTTTCATTTTGGCGGTTTTATTTTTTTTTCAAAGCCTGTCGTTCGACCCATTTATGAAAGGAAAACCAGCTTTTGCGATTGAAATCAGATCAAATAAAGAAATTACAATTCACGTGGAAAAGAATAATCTTATATACATTTATAAATATATATATATATATATATATATACGATATAGCTGAACTGGTAGTTATCAATGGGAGGGGATAAAGTAAAGGGCAGATTTTTCGTGCACATTGGCAACATTTGGTCATGTGTTATGATATATGCCATTCAACTTGTTTTAAATAATCTGCATAAATGCATAGATTTTTTCTAAATATTCAAAAGCATTAACCAATAAATGCATTTGCATCAATTTATTAATAAATGTTAAACGACCGACAAAAATGCGTTTATTTTTGCGTCAACATGGTCAAAGGATTAAAAGGGAATGGGTTAAAACAATAGTATACAATAAGTCACTTCCAGAAAAGTGCATGGCATACATCATAACATGTGACGAAAAGTTGCCAATTTGCATGAACAATCTCTGTTGATACCGTTGAAATATTTATAGATTTCATATTTGTCATGTTTCTTACCCGATTTAAACCGAAATTCTCTCCTTTTGTGATCTGTCTCATCTACTTTTACTGCTTTTGATTAAAAACATTCTAACCCAGACCCAGTCTTTAAGGGAATTCCGAATTTATATAGGGAAACGTTTAATGAAATGGTTCGAAATACAGAATAAGTACAGACCATTCACAAGTTTTCATGATTATGGGGTATAAATGGATATTAACCTGAGGAAGTTGTGGTGTGGTCTACGTCTATGGGACTCTTTACTTCTAGGTGCACCGGACTAAAATTTCGATCTCACGATTCTTTCTTTGTCAGGCGCAAATATTCTAAGTTAGTCTCATTTTCTGTCTATCTCGACCCAAAATAAACGTCATCCAGCACAAAATGCATTGCATGCATGATGCCAACTATTATGGCTAAATAGCCATACTCTCAGCCATTCATTTGAATCAATATAGAAATCTATGCATATTTCGGAATTGTTGGCATCTCTGCTCAAGCGTGTCGCCACATGTCGAAAATAACAATAGAATCCTCGACATTGTTACAATTCATGAGATCGACATGCAATTTTTCAGGAATTCTAAAAATGCACAAAGTTCATTCATTCCACTCGCGCGGCATTAAATAGTAGGAATTTCAACGTGCTCAGACTCTAAAGAATAGAAGAATATATCAAAGCTAAGAAGATATATAATGCCCTGGTCACATAAGACCCCGGAAGCAACACGATTCACCCCGACTCGTTGTTCTGAGGCAGTTAACTGTGAATTAACAAAGAGTCGGGGTGAATCGTGTTGCTTTCGGGGTCCTATGTGACCAGGGCTTAAGG
>BQKZ01002094.1:18055-29808 GCA_036244855.1 Temnopleurus reevesii
CCCCCCCCCCCCCACACACACACACAAATAAAAAAAAAACGGGTTCATACATGTTCAAGATGTTGAAAGAACCATCCTGCAAATGTTCGCTGTTGAAAAGCCATTTGCTAAATGATATGCTACTCTGAAGAAAAAAAAGGGGGGATTAATATTTTGTTATGTTAAGAAATATATAGCGATTGCGCAATAAGAAAAACGTTCATACATCGCATTGTTCAAAATGAGGTAAACAATTAAAAATGGATAAATATCATGATATAATTGCGTCAAGTTAGATTCAATGACGCATACATCGCGTGTCTCTATTTTCTAAAGAAGTCTGAATGAAGTATTTTATTCTAACTTCTAAAGCCCCGGTCACATAGGACCCCGGAAGCAACACGATTCACCCCGACTCGTTGTTCTGAGGCAGTTAACTGTGAATTGACAAAGAGTCGGGGTGAATCGTGTTGCTTCCGGGGTCCTATGTGACCGGGGCATTACACTTCACGATGACTCCAATTAGTTTACATGTGTGATAATTTCATAATGGATCTGGAGTAGACTTGATTCTTCTTCTTGACTTGATTTCTTCGGAAAGTACAGAAGAGGAGTTGATAAAATGACATTGCCGCAAATTGTCATAAGACGTTTAAGAAGTTTTGTGAGAAGAATTTGTCGTTAAATCATGAATCCAATAAGATGTTATAATAGTTATTCATAGTTCTTTAAATAATTTACCGTTCTAAACGCATACGTGAATAAGGTCAATATAACTTGGAAGAAATTTTGGCAAAACATCATAAAATCCCCATTACTGAACGGATAAAAGAAATATTTCTGAATGGGAGTACAATTGATATGAAGAGATGTTTTGAGGTCGATTCAGGCTAATTTTGGCGCAAAGCGTTTTGGCACCCTTGATATACACACTAAGAAATTAGGGTACAACTTTGCACCCCTAGAGGTACAATCCCATGTAACACCGAGTGAACCCTATGGGGTACAAGTTTGAACCCTAAATGTGAGGTGCAATTTTGTACCCCAACCAAGGGTACAAGTTTGTACCCTATTGGAACACATTTGTACCCCAGGGATGCAAAATTGTACCATTAGCGTACAAAATGAGATCTTTGACAAAAAAAAGGAAAGGAAAGGATGTAGTTTAGAGGCGTGTATCATTCAATTCCGAATGTTTACGCCAGTAGAAGAAGAGAGAACGAGGGTCGTCATCTTAACGTCTCCACCCGAAATACGGTATGCGACCTGGTTTCGAACCCACAGGCAGGAACGAACCCAAGTCTATATGACTGTCCCGAACAGATGGATTTCAGGCACACGCCACGGCGCTTCAGTCAATATCGACCCTCGATATCGACGCTCGATACCGACCCTCTTTGTTCGTGAAATAGTGCCACCTGATTGGTCAGCCACTGTCGCCTCGCTCGCTCGCCATTGGTTAAGACGTGTTCCTTTTCTAGTCTACTATTTATCAACTTTATTCAAAACATCGTTGTATTAATTTGTTTCCGAATCTTGTAAGGATCAACGAAAAAAAAAACATCGTAATAAATTAAATCTATTACGTATGAAATAGAGTTCCTAACTAAAGGTAAAATAAGAACAAAATCAGCATTCATTTCCGATCACGTATAAAGAGTGGGGTCTGCATTCTGCACTAGTTTCAAATCGGGAGGGTACAACGTTGTATCCTTCGTACCAGCTTTCATCACATGGGATTAATTTTGAACCTCATAGGGTATAATGAGGATGCCGGCGGGATGCTTGGGTTCAAATTAACGACTTTGCGTGATTTTGGACCCTAACTGTACCCTAATTTCTTAGTGTGCATGTTGCTTCCGGGGCTCTATGTGACCAGGGCTTTAAGCAAATCAGTTTAAAAATAGCAAAGGAAATATGAAGAAAACATGGAGTGTAATTAACCATGTGCTTGGTAAACAATTTTATAAATCAAATATTACTTCAATTGAATATAATGGTGATCGATGTAATAAAAGTAAAAAATGTGTAACCCTTTTAACAATTATTTTGTAAATATTGGCATAGAATTAAATCGATCGGTGCCATCATACCCCAAGGAATGCGTTTTTAAATATATTACTAGAGATGATGAAACTGCATAATTATTTTAAACCTATAACCAATCATGAAATTATATCTATTGTTTGTAACATGAAATAAATCTACAACAAGTGCTGGATATGATAGAATAGATGTGAAGGTTATAAAACAGATTATTCATATTATAAGCAATCATCTATGTGCAATATTTAATCAATGTCTTGAATGTGGAATATTTCCAACCAAACTCAAAATTGCTCGAGTAATACCAATTTTTAAGAATGGTTCGCCTGAATGAATGAATAGTTATCGCCCAATTTCTATTCTGCCGGTCTTTTCTTATATTTTTGAAAAAATGCATTTACTCCCGATTATTGGAATTTTGTCAAAAGTGTAATATTCTAAATAACAATCAATACGGTTTTCGGTCTTGTTTTTCAACATCTACTGCTCTTTTAGACTTTGTTTATAAAGTAGGTCATTCTATTGATAAAAAAGCAACATAATATTCTTATGATAACTGTACTTTGTTTTTATCTCTGCTGTCTTTTGTTTTGTGTTGTTATGTTGATCAGTTTTCATATGGTGTTTTCATGTGTGTGTTTTTATAATAAACATGCAATGTAATGTTTTTATATCGTTCAGCCTCCCATAAGGGCATTCTATTTTGGCTGCAGCTACCGTCAACCAGTTTTTAATTATAGCTGTTATACATTTTACTTTGTAAAATTTAGTGTTTTTATGCTGTTTGAGAAATACATGGATGAACTAATTGAACTAAAGTAACCCTGCAACCGGAGATCATTTTATGGTTTAACTTGCTTTGTACATGTAATACATCAAAAATTCATTGCTGAATATTTTTTTTTATTTTTTTATATTTGGTAGAACAATTTATCGAATCAAGAAAATACTGTTTAAATCGTGAAAAAAAATACAGTTTTTGCGGCAAAATAGTTTGTTCGGTATGTTTCCTTAGTGTCTGGAAATGCAAAAGAGATGGACGGTGTAAAAAGATCTGGAGTTGTAAATGAGAAAAAAAATATATCCCCGACAATGCCCAGGTGGTTTCTATCGGATTTGGCATCATTGCCCCTGAAGTATTATATTTTAGAAAAAAACGCGTTTTTTTTAATAGAACATGTTATGTCACGCTTTGACCAGGGATCCTTTAAAAGTATCCCTGCTTTGACTAAAAAAGTGGTCAGTCATTCAGCTACAAGCAACAGGCTTTCCGTTTTATTTCCTTCCTCATTAATTTGTGGTGCATAAGCACAAATTGATATTAGTGTAATGGAGATCATTCACGACCACCCCTGTGCAATCAAATTCATTTTCCTATGCGCAAATTCTCTTTTTTGTAGTCATTTACTCAAGGAAATAAAGCAAATAAAACAGACTTCTTTTTTATTTTCATGTTTTATTCTTTATATCACTATATTAACCAGACAGTTTTACATCTGATCTCAATGAAATAAGATGAAAGATGTATGGTTTATATAAAGGGAAATTATAACATGCAGGGTTACAAATCATGTAGGTTTCTGAAAGTATATTTTATCTACAATGTCCTGTCATTTAATGCACTTTTGCGTGGTACAAATATACAGGAAATACCATTATCAATAATTTCTGGATACGTACCATCATCAGAACAATACGATATGTATGACGTCAAGATATTATTATCACTAAACAAAGTCAATTATGGTGAGCAGGAAGCATTGGTTTTCATCATTTTAACAACATATGTTTCCCCTTTTCTGGGCCCCGTAACATAAAAGTTTGCGATTAATTGCTAATCTGATAGCGATTGATATCAATCGCAAGTCTATGGCAAATCATTTACTAAAGTTTGCAATTGATCGCTAAATCAAATAGCGAATAATCGCAAACCTTTATGTTACGGGGCCAAATATTTGTCAAGATAACTACTGAGGGGGAAAACAACGGTTTCTGTTAACACTTTTCTCTGCGTCTAATTAATTAATTAATCTAATAAAGAGTATATAAAACATCAAAGAATTTGTATAAGATCTTGAATAAAATACGAATTAAGATACAACATAAACGCATGACATGTTGGTATATGCAAAGACATAATGATTCAATTTTACTGCGCGTGCAAGTCACAGTCTAATTTTTGTTAATAATTAAAAGAAATCTGTTTCCTAAAATACTACTAAATTGAGAATGAAAAGTGGTTAAATTTGCCCCAGATAATTGCTTCTCTGAAAATGCTGAAAACTGTTTGGGAAATAGGGATCGGGTGACCAATTGGCAGACACGCCTGGATAGCTCATCATGGGTGCACACTGGAAATTGTTTTAAAGAAAATGTGCTCAAGAAAGAAAAACTATGAAATTATAGAATTATTTTGTGTTTTACTTTTCATTTTAGTGCTTACAAGTAATTCGAAAGCAAAACATGCAATGAATCAGCGTCTAACAAGCGGAAAAAAACTTAGTATCACTTTTAATAATTTGTCCTGTATATCGCTTTAATACACAATATTTATCATGATATACTGTCACCGAATGCTCTCCTTGTGTGTTCTAAAATCCGACTCACACCTTTGCGCCGGCCGAATGTTTTTTTTTTATTCATTATGCTCAGTAGACGCACAGTAGACGTTTAACTGACATGATTTGAGAATGTTCGCATTCGTTCCGCATTCGTTCCGCATTTTTCCAAAGCAGTATAACGTTTTTATGGATTTTCAGTGATTTTGGTTTTGGCAGGAATATTTCCCAACTAAAATAAGAATAACCCAATAAGTTATACATGAGTTCACTCACATAAAGTTCAAAGAAGGACATTTTTCAAAAGTCACAAGTGCCTTGTTTAAGATGGAAATTGAGAATGAATGAAATAAGCCATTTTTGGGAAGGGTTGGGGGCTACAGGTTCATGAGATGTTTTCTTTGGTTGTTAATTACTCAGTTACACTTTTTAAATCTTTGAGTTCTTAATTCTAACTTTAAAAAGATATATGTTTTTGAAGATATGATAAACGTTCGTAGCCAGAATTTCGGGACCGAACCAATGTGAATTTGCTTAACATATCACAGGGAGTATCACAAAGTAACATGTTCAGGAGAGAGGGGTCATGCCGAAGATAAGAATCAACTTGATTAAAGAAAAATATACATAATTGTTAAGATACTGGTAGCATACAAATTCCTTTTCGTCTTGTGCGTTTCTTATACCAAATTAGAGCAATTTTGTTACTGTTCGCCATTAGAAAATATCATTGTACTAATTAAAAAACAAGCGGATATATGAAAAGACTTGTTATAAAATTGATGCTCTACTGCGCTCAATTTTCTATTATTTATTATCTCTCCTTTTATTCAAGTAATGGGGAGGGCTGGGTTTGTTTAAATTTGGAATTATAAACACTACTTCCGTTTTGCCTTTTCACTATCACTTAATCACCACCTGAACCCTCATAATTATTGTTAGTAGTACTCTGGTCACATCCTTTTACGTTTACAGATACAGCAATAGAAATACCGCCCAAAAGAAGTAAAGCTCCAGCTGCAGACCTTTCCTGTCGCAGAGATTCGTTGCCTTTCTCCACCCAAAAAGTAGTTCTACCATCACAGAGAGCTCCAGCGGCCGGACTGCTCGATGCATCGAGGAAACCAGCGGGGATCTCCTGAGCTTTGTCCATGTTGAACTCGATTTCGTTGACCTTGATCGTCTTGACGTCGATTACGTCATCCTTAAGGTGAAGAAGAAAGACATATCAAGGGCATAAGTTTCATATCTTTATCTTTTTTTTTCTTTTTTTTATTTGTCAGAAAATTACATTCCTGCACCCATTCAAATGCCATCTCGGCTCGGCTAGCGAGAAAGGCACGGGGAGAGGTGTAAATCAGCCAACGCCATACCCATTTTTGTGGGGATTTGTATTTGAACGTGTATCTTGTTCTTCGGGGTTTTTTTTCCTTCATCAAATGGTTCCAGCTGAGAAGCGCAAAAACTGGAACGGATCGGGAAATGCGAGAAGTCAAAATAATGTCAAATAATTTTTACATAATCATATTTCAGTAAAATTAATATTATATTCATTGTACCCTATGGTACGGTAGGGGAGGAACAGATGGGTAAATAACATTTGGGGATGAAAATGGTACACCTCATATTATTGAAAATTGCATTAATAACATAAAATTACCTTGCATTTACAACTTTAAATAAGGATCAATTTATCACTCAATTCGAGAAATAAATTACAACTTCCACGGTAAAATGTCAAAGCGGCTTAAATTACGGGATTTACGGGATAAAAACGGGGTAGTGGGCGCAGCGTCAATCACATAACATAGTAGATATGTTTATTTTTCATCCTTTGTATAGATTATGAAAAAGAAACACGGGTGGCGAATTTAGGCGAATTAGTCCCGGTCTCCCGTACCTATATGTAGCTATAAAAATCTGGATAAGTATAACGCCGTTATCTAAAGCCACGATCACATAGGGCCCCGGAAGCCACACGATTCAACACGACTTTTTGTTCTAAGGCAGTTAAATGTGAATTAACAGATAGTCGTGATGAATCGTGTTGCTTCGGGGCCTCTATGCAACAGGGGCCTAACGCATGTTTAATGCATATGAACTGGCCTGGACAGAACTTTGTTGAGTGTATAAAGACGTTTTAGAGAAATATTACGCCGGCTAAAAGGGGTAGTAACTAATACTTACCATGCGTTTGTCGCTTCCAGACATAAATTGTTGCAAGTCCTTTGCCAGTTCTTCGGGCCAAGCGAATGCGATGCACTTGGACGTGTTAGTATCATCGAGGACCAGAATGGCGGTGGACTATAATCAACACAGGGGAAAAATAAAAGTGTTGCTTTAGAAATCATTTCGCTGCTGTATAATTGGAGTCATATCCATGACCCATTTGGTGACTTCAAGTACGGTGTTGAACACTGGTGTTGGTGTTGAAGCAAAATCAACACCAGCCACAACACCAAACTTAAAGTCTGCCGGTGTTTGGGGTAGACCTAGCAAGATTCTGACGTATTTTCAGTCGTTTCTGTATCACTTCTGTAAACTGACAACGGTGTTGGAGCTCGGTTTACGGACCCGTTTTTCTCTCTCAGCACCAACACCAACACCGAACACCCTACTTGAAGTCACCCATTGTCATGCCGACTTGCTAACGGTTTCGTGCAAGAAATATGGTTTCTTGAATCATAAAGTGATTATTGATTTGGAAAGAGAAATTATCTGATATTATAACTCTCTCTTGGTTCATTAAAACCTGCTCCATTGCAGCTACCTTCTCATGGTTCAGAAAATAGTATTGTATTTTCGATGCAGATATGCCAACTGTTCAGGAATATTTATAAATGGGATGTACTTTTATATTGATTCACGGCTTTTCATGACAAGTGAATAGCTGAGAATGGTTATTTTTTGTTGTCATGTTTGCTCTCGCTTTTGTTCAACTGTTGCGTTATTTACATTTTAATTTTGATCTCAAATATTCAAAAATAACTGGCAACTCTGTCGATGGAGCATTTTGTTTTACTAACTGTCAATTTTTAGCGTGGTGATCAAGACCTAGCATTATCCTACGACACTCTGTGATCGAGGGAAGGGAATGTGAGGGGTGGGTGAGGAGTAAAAGAGCACATTGCAATACAATATTTGTGATTTTTATACATCCAGTATTATCCTATACTTTGCACGGATGGAGACTTTCTGTATTCCATAGTCCTACATTCTGCTCTATATAAACATTACATTTTATTATCATTATTTTTATCAATATCAAATTTGCAAAAGGATAAGTTTGTTGTTTACTTCCATGTATTAAAATACACTGTTTATATCATGTTTAGATATGTTCTTCACTTTGAGCATGGAATTAAAAACGAATAAAAAATATCTGCGTAAAATCGAAAAGTGTTTATCAATTCGGGCTTTATACTGCGTACTGGGTTTATTTATCTAAGGAATACCGGCATGGCTAAAATGTAAGTTACTCTCTATTGTAGAAATGCATATTTCTCATAATGGAACTCGATTCAAAACTTTCCTTTCTTAATTACTATTCCTCAATAATATCCGTGACAATTTATGCAAATAGACACGCTTCAGGGTGCAAATTACAGGAAAATGTGTGTTATTGTTAGAATCTACTTTTTACAAACTAATCTTTATTTTGTGTCCAGTCATGCATAAATGATCATCAACATTAAAAAGTCGTCAGGTATGATTTAAGCCGCCATTTTCCTAGATGCCAATCTCCCACATTAAGTGAAGCATGAAGAAATCGATTGAAATTATGATTTGTGTTGTTAATCTTTCCATAATTGAATAATTCTTGCTTTATCCCAACATATATTAACACTGATTGACAGTGCTTTGCCGAGAAGCTGAGAAAAAAATCTCAGGCATTCTCGGGTAGGCATCTCAGAATGCCTCAGATTTTTTCTCAGCTTCTCGGCAAAGCACTGTCAATCAGCAGGTGATCAGTGTCAATATATGTTGGGATAAGGCAAGAATTATTCAATTATTCATCTACCCAACACAAAAATCATTTAATTAATCTTTCCATGTCGTTAAATTGAAAAAGACTACTCACTGCTTAAGAGCATTACGTCGCAGTTTTGGGTGATTATCCGAGTCAGCTAAGACCTTGAGTACTGAGTGTCGTCAAATTGTTCTTTTTTTTCGGAATGCATAGGGCAAGGATATGACATGAGTAAGCTAATTTAGTTTCAACATGGCGTTGATTCGTGTTGAAGGGTTGAAATTTAAATATCCAAACATGATCAACAGTTTAGATATGACATGCATAACTGGTCACTCTCTGCAAAGGCGGGCTAATTCCCACACGTATTCCCTTTTCTTCGTTTCCTTGGAGAGACCCTAAATTGTTTTTCAATATGGGTGCCTTTAAAGCCCAAGAATAATTTTGGTAAAGATTAAGAAATGTGAATAATTGGGATGTTTATCATGACATATAATTCTTATACACATTTTGAGACCATAGCATATCATTTTTTTAAACGAACTGATTCTTTTGAAAATTTGAATTTGACCATTAAATCATATTTAGCACCCTCTCTTGATTATAACAATAGTTTGCTTGTTTTCGGGCATATACAAAGTCATTTCCGAGATTTGACAATAAAATTATAAGCATGTATATACACAACAGTATATTTCTAAAATTATCATTCAATTCTGTGCATGAGAAGTTGTCCTTTATGAGGAAAGAAAATAGTGTCGGGGGACACGACATTGAGATATTTTGCACATTTTAGGTTACAGCTTTTCCAAAACATTTTCCGCAAAATCTTTTTAGAAATATTTTCGTGATACTATATTTCATTTTACATAAATTTTAAGACAAAATTTGACGATTAAAATATTTGCTTTTACTAAATTTTTACTTGGGCTTAGGGCGCCTACCCCGGGATGATGCACTGCGCCCCTCCCCTACACTGTTAAAATTGAGGTTAAAAAAGTACGGGTTAAAAAAATGTTGATTAAAAATCGCTCAACGTTTGTAAAAGAATGGGTGTTGATTAGAAAATACTTTTAATCTTCCGTTGGTTACAAAAGTTGTTGATTAAAATTATGAATGTTTAATCTTGTTGACTAATTTTAACCAACATTGATAAACAATAATGTTCCTGACTTTCCCGCCGAAATAGATCCAAACTTTCAGAAAATTCTGATGGAATGTTGATTAAAGTTTATTCCATATTGGTTAAAAAGTCGACCAAGTGACCGAATAGCGCATGCGCATACACTGTTAAGTTCGATTCGATTCGCGACGTTGTCAAAGTTTCTGCGAGAGATGGAGGCTGTCAGGGAGATTCTCCTGGAATGGGAGTTGGGCCGTCTCGTCAACGTATTTGAAGGTGAGAAGATCTTATTTTTGTCGTATATATTCCGAGGAACCAGGATTAAATTCGGGTGTGGAAGGGAAGGAGGAGGGAGTAATGATGAAGGGAGCCCGCGCCCGAGCACATCGCATCGCAGCGACCAGCGATCGACCGCTCAGCCTCAGCTCAGGCGCGCTGCAGCAGTCGTTGGTCGGCAGCTGNACTGAATTCCCATTGCCTACCATCGATCAATGAACATTCCTCGTGAGGCCAGTCGATGTTCAATTCGGTAGGGCACAATTAGCCCAGATAAATAATTCGCCTTCGCGAGAAATTTAGGCGGATGGAGAGCGACTCGATCATTGTTTTGGCTGTGATCTTGGTGACGCGATGATGGTGGCTGTTGTGGTGATGATGATGATGATGATTATAGCGTTGGTGATGATGATGGTGTTGGTGATGATGGTATTGGTGATGATGATGGTGATGGTGATGGGGGTAGTGATGATGATGATGATGATGATGATGATGATGACGACGACGAAGTGATGGTGATTATGATGGTGATTGTGATGGTGATGGGGGTAGTGATGATGATGGTGATGATGATGATGCTGATGATGATGATGGTAGTAATGGTGGTGATGATGGTTATGATAATTGTGATGATGAATTTGATGGTAAAATGATTGTAATAACGTTGATCATGATGGTGATGATGTTGTTGATGATTATAATGATGATGGTGATGATGATGATGATGATGGTAATAATGGTGGTGATAATGATGGTTATGATAATGGTGATGTGGTAATGATGATGATGAATTTGATGGTAAAATGAATGTAATAACGTTGATCATGATGGTGATGATGTTGTTGATTATAATAATGATGATGATGATGATGAGGATGATGACGATGATAATGGCGGTGGTGGTGTTGATTATGGTGATGATGGTGGTGATGATAATGGTGTCGATGATGATGGTGATGATGATGACAGTGATATGGTGGTGGTGGTGGTTATGATGATTATGATGATAATGATGATGGCTGTGGTGGTAGTGATAATGATGATCATGGTGCTACTGGAGATGATGCTGATGATTAGGATTATGATGATGGTATTGGAGGTAGTGATGATGATGAGGAGGGGAAGAAGGAGGAAGAGGAGGATGATGATAATTAGGATGATGATCATGTTGTTGATGGTGCTGGTGGTATTGATGATGATATTAAAGATGATGATGATGATGATGATGATGATGATGATGATGATGGTGGTGGTGGTGGTGGTGGTGGTGGTGGTGGTGGTGGTGATAATGATGGTGATAATCAAGGGTGATGTTTCTGCTGATGCTGCTACTGCTGCTGCTGCTGATGATGATGATGATGGTGATGGTGATGATGATGATAATAACAATGTGGTGATGATGATCAATAATCAAATATAATTTCATCCTTTAGAAAAGGTTTTATTGAACAAAACACCCGCATGCATAAATATTTCATCCTAACGAACTTTGCAAAATGTAAACAAAAAGAACGAAACACTTAACGCTCGCTTTGGGACGTTTTACTCCATCGCAAAAAGCATTTAGTCATAATATGGCTTGATGACTTTATTGATAAATTGGATTTGATTGTTCCCTCATCGCACATTGCAATGATGCGCTGGCGTTGTTTTGATCACCCCGACCTCATTCTCCACTAATCTTAAAGGTGTTGTAAATCTTCCGTCCAATGTTTCCCGGCATTTTTTGTTTGTTTGTGGTGCTTGTGTTTTTGTTTGTGTTGTATGTTTATTTATTTTTTACTTTTTTTTTTTTTTTTTT
>BQKZ01002094.1:46807-59723 GCA_036244855.1 Temnopleurus reevesii
CCCCCCCCCCCCCCCCCCTCCGGTATGAAAATCCTGGGTGTATATATTTATCCACTCACATAAACATCCTCGGATCAATTTTTACGCCTGTGATTTTTGATAATTTGCAAATGTTTGAATCTATGAATAATTTTGCTAACCGACTTCTTGATCAGGGATGGTGGCGGGAGCACCCACACCCCAGCGTTGGGTCTAGCTTATGCCCAAGTAAAATGATGATATAAAGTTAATCAGTTCATTCGATGAGAGGGGCTGATCCAGGATGGGCCCATATAGCAAACGCGTAAGACACACACAAAAATATGAATATATACATATTCTACTCAATCTGTTTCAGTCGATACCGTATAACTAATTTACTTATCATGAATAAAATCAGAAAAAATTAATAGACACTGGCCCGTATTCCGATAGCGAAGTTTAAGTTAACCCTGATTTAAATATGTGGTTTACGTATGGGAAGCCAAAAGAGGCTTGAATCTATAACAGTCAATGTTTAATTTACCAGCACATTTGTCTTTCATAGTATTAAAACTGTCTCGGAATAAAAAAAAACTTCAACAGGTTTCTACATTATATTAAAGCATGGGAAAATAGCAGATAACATAAAAATTATACATTGTAAATAAATTTGTTAGCACTTTTGGCTACCATACTTAAACCACAGATGTAGACCAGGATTAACTTAAAAATCGCTATCGGAATACGGGCCACTGTTTATAACTCATTCTAAATTAACTGCAATTATATAAAACATGGCTGTCTTTCCACGAATTTATTTGACCGACGGGAGCGGAAACTATGAGCGCTCGATTATCAATGCACATTTGTTGAAAAGCGATTTTTTATATGGAAAACGCTCCATCAATTTTCCAAAATGAACTGACCGCATAGTGAAATTAAAAGAATATAAACGATTCAACATGCCTTTTCGCTAAATTAAAATGTTCTTTTTCATTTTCTTCTGGAATAAGTTTATTTTCTAGTGATTGAAAACGATTTTGAATGACCATTCGTGAAATGATTTTCTCCCTATTGAAAATTGCAAGGGCAATTTGCAAAAACTGCTGAATGAACTTCAACTTTTGATGAACAAAAACGAACTTAATTGACGGAGGACCGGCGATAATTGTTATCGTCTAATATTAATGCTCCAAACGTTAAATTAAATGAAAATATCGTAAAATTGGCCGGGAAAACCTATACAAACAAAAATGCGGAATTATTTTCTGAATTACACTACAGAGAAACTTTTAATAATTATTTACATCGATCAAAAACAATAAAACTGCTTAGTATTCGATGTTCAATCACGAAAACGGCTCCTTTGCTTTTATCCTAGAAAGTCACAAACAAAGTTTAGGTCACACGTTGCTGGACGGGGTGTTCCATCTTGGAGGAAGAAAGGTTCCATGGAGTACCCGGGCACGACCCTTGCTGGGCCCCCAGTGAACCCCAAAGGATGCTCTGGTCAGGTTTCCCACCCGACCCACTAGGAAGGTTGCCCGCCGCCGCTGCAGGCAGTGCATGTTCACAAGGTGTCGCCAAGGTCTGCATTGGCCCATGCTTGTAGCCGTAATACGGTGATGTGAAAAATCGGTGCAGATATAAGTATATTAATTTCATAGTATCAATGATCGTTTACAATAATTAAAGGTGTACCATTTTTATCCCCAGATGTAATTGTCCATCCGTTCCTCCCCTATTTAAATAAAGAATGGGATAAATATTTGTGCCCATGGGGCTAGTTCGCCTTTTTTGCTATATTTACTGGAGTTCTTTCTAATATTCGAAATTGTATCTTTCTGTATCAAATTTAAAGTGTTAACCGTCGATTTAGATAGGTCTTTTTCAGATTTAAATATTATATTCCTTTTATCTCTATGTTGATTTTAGCAACTTATTGAATTTTAATCCTTATATGTGAGACCCGTGATTTTTTCTTCTTTCTTATAAATTAAGCAATTGAATTGGAGAACATCTCATAGTTTATTTCTTTGGCGAACTTTCCCAGTCATAGGCGTGTTCGCCTACTTCGAAACTTTTCATTCAGCATTGAATTACAACAAAAAACCGGGATGACCGATGGGGTCGGAATTAGGCTGATGGTTAACCACAACTTTTATATATCAAATAAAAACATTACAAATCAGATTATACAGCAACTTAAGAAAAAAGTGAGCGAACTAGCCCCGGTCTCCCCTACAAGGAAATACCGATATGATTATTGGCGCGACTCCAGAACAAAGCCGTGACTTTCACAATAAGCAATTGTTCATGTATTCAGTATGTGAAAATAATTATTATAAGGGACAACCCCGAATCCCAATTTCACCTCTGAAAGTTCCTTATAATGTATAGAATTCGAAAAAGTTATATTTCAAGGTGCTGTCAGGTGAGAAAAATTCCTTTTATGGCTTTTACTTTCTGATGATTTTGGCATCTCTCATTCTTGCGTGCCAACGAGCATCTGTAAGACTTTAATCTAATACGCACCATGCATCATCAATATAATTATTTTCTTTTGTCGTAACTTTTAACACAATAAGGAACTTTTATGAAAGGTGAAACAACAACAAATTATATCGAAACCATCATCATTGGAAGAAAAAATAGAACTACCACAAGAAAAGTACCTCTAACGGAGCTGATGAAAAACCGTTAAAACCGTGCAAAATTGCATAAAAACCCTTTATAATAGGAGTTAGAAATCCTGCTCCCAATTATTCAAAATCCATGTCAATGCCACCATAATTTCTGGGTAGACCGAGGAAAGCTTATTAGCTAGAGAGATATGTGACAAAATTTGATCGAATTGTGGGATTTGTGAAACAAGCATGAAATTTGGCACACGTGTTTAATATACCCATATGATAATTTTTAGAAGTGAGGGCATCTCTGTATGGGCCTGTAACAAAAATGGCGGCCGTTTTCAAATTGGCTGCCATCATCAACATGAACATTAGCAATATTCTAAGTTTTTATCGAATTTACAATTGAATTTTAATTTCTTTCATGGTACACAACAAGAATGGGTATATGCACTAACATTTATGACTGTAGGGTTAACTTTTTAAACCTACATGTTCACAATTTCTTTAAAAATAGCCGCTACCTATAACTGAACATGAAATTTTGGGATGTGTTTGCATATGGTCTTAAACAAGCGAAACTAGCCTCCAATGTGTTTATTTTTACATGTAAAAATCTTCATAAAGAGTTCGCAATACTGTTTTGCATATTTCATGCATTTATATGTTTGTTTTGATGAATGAATACTCAATTTCTATAGTTATAACAAAATTCACCTTAAGAGGACACCAAGCAGAAAATAATTAAAAATATTTTTCTGTCATATTTCCTCACAATTTTTACTTTTTATGCACAACATATATTTTAGCAAACCTACAAAGCTTGGGGAAAAAGAGAAGTCTGCTTTAAGGACAATTTGAAATATTAGAAAATGTTATATTGATGATCAGTAATAATCTTTTTGAAAAAAAATAAAAGGGAAAACAAAACGAATCAATATTTTTGTCAATGTTGGAAGAGCATTGCAAAGATGAATAATAATCCAAAACTCATTGAACTCACTTTTGTCGAACTTTAAAATAATAATAATAATAATAATAATTGTACATTTATATTGCGCAATTTCTATAGGAATATACTCAACTGCGCATAACAAGCAATCATAATAACATTAAACAATATGTAAAATAACAACTTAATCTACTCGAAGGTATCCCTAAATAGATGGGTTAAAAAAAAATGAAATACCTACATGAAAAAAAAATAATAATGGCTGCTCCTGCATTAAAAATGTAAGAGAGGGGCGTGTTTTGACCTTTGGTGATTGTAGTGTTACCCAAGTCACTCATCGGCACTGTCACATGGTTTGCCCTCAATCACATATTAAACAAAAAAAAATAGTACCAGAGGAAGAAAAACTCTGCGTCCTGCATCTACAAGCAGCCTGGTTGGCAACTCCATGTATAACTGACATGTCTCCTAACGGTTCTGGCATTGTTGTTCAATTTTTATCTTACAGTATACTGGGTTAATGTTCTTCCCCAGAAATTTTAGGAAAAAATCCTTGAACATTTTGAATATATACGAGAAAGAGGTTGAAGGGGAAATTTCACTAGTTTTTTAATTAAAGGAGGACTCCAGACCAAAACTTTCTTGCTTTGATTCAAAGCGCAAAAATCAGACAAACAGATCAAAAAAAGTTTGAGCGAAAACGGACAACAAATAAGAAAGTTATGAATTTTTGAAAAATATCTTAAGATTTACAAAATAGTTATATTTTTGGCCAATTTGTAGCCATAGGTCACGTGACATTACGTGTTGATGACGTAGGTTCGTCACTTCTCTAGAGTGAGTGTATTATATCTCTTTGTTTTTTTTTAATGTGCTGTTTAAAAGCCATTGGGCGCAAAAATAGTTCCTTTTCTCGACGAATTCATCTCGTTGAATAAATATTATTGATTATACTTTCTGAAATATTGTTTACGAAGAAAAGATAACAAAATTATATGAATAAATATGATTTTAATAAACAATATGTTTAATAAAAAATATGTATTTTGTGCTATAATTACGCTTGCACGGAAGCAAACTAATATTTGCTACTGTAAATTTTAGTAAAGGAATGCTCTTTGGATTTACATGATAAATTGTACAAAAACAATATGATATAAAAGAAAATGAATATTGACAAATTGATTTTTCATATTTTATGCAATCAATTTATAGCAACATTGAAATCGATGGAACAAAATACGTCATTAAATTAGTGTTGAAAATATTCAAATTCTCTTAATTAGAGCAATTCTTTATTTGACTAAATCTTCTCCTTATTGATTGATTATTAAAATCATATTTATTCCATAATTTATCATTTCATCTTTCATATAAAATTTATTTTGAATATATATATTTCTTGAACATAATTGCTTGATATGTATTGAACATTATACATCAACAAATTTTCTTTAAAGATTAAAAAGACGGATTAAAAAGCAATTACATATAATAAGCCCATTGTAGAGAAGTGACGCACCTACGTCATCACTATTTGATGTCACGTGATGCAAAGTTGCCAATTTGCTAAAAATATAACTATTTGAATTATTATTAAACACCCTTCAAAAATTCGTAACTTTCTTATTTATGGTCCGATTTTGCTCAAACTTTTTTGATATGTTCGTCTATTTTTTGCGCTTTTAATCAAAGCAAGTTAGTTTGGGCCTGGAGTAACCGTATAAAGGTAAAATTGTCTTTAAAAATACATGTATGATTTTGTTATGTTAAATGGGATTCTGGCAGTTTACATTACGATTTTTTATTCAAATATTCAATATTTCCATTGATTACATCCAACTTTACTTTTAGAGACATGTGTTCAATTGTAAAAATATCCAAAATGCCGCCTTTTTGCTTTTATTCCTATTTATCAGGCAGTTCGTGACATTTTCACAAACGGTTATTCCAACATCGGAATCAGGCATTAACAGAACATTTTACAACATTTTACAATTCAATGAAGAACAATGGTTAAGACTCGAAAGATAACATCGTTTGAAATGCATAACGCAGGCATTCAACTGAATGAAATCTGTTTTAGATTTTAAGATTTAATTTCAAGATGAGGAATGTACACACACGAAAAACTTGTAAGACTAAAAAGTGGAGGGCAATTTGATGTTTCAAAGTCGTATCCCTAAGATGGGATGAAATTTTGTATCCATGTGCACTAAATTCTATACGAATGACGAAGGGATCCCATTTGCACAGGAATGCCAGAATTATCCTCTTTATATATTCATTGATTTATTAATTGTTTCATTCCTTCATTCATTCATTCAATATGGTTGATTAAAATGTTTTCATCGCAGCCGGCATGATCGATTTAGCAAAAGTGTAAAAACTCGGAGGGTACAATGTTTTACCCGAGGTGCCAGTAATGCTGTCTGCGGTACTGCTTTTAACGCTACAGGTTGCGTTTATTCAGGCTTAGGGGCACAACTTTTTACCATAAAATTTCAAAGCGAGTCAAATCAGCTACACCACATAACTGTATAATATTTTACCCGATTAAAACTGCTAATGATTTTCTCCTTCAACCCCTTTCTCCTATATATTCAAAATGTTAAAGGACTTTTTCCAAATCTCGGGAAAAACATTAACGCAGTATAATATTGTAAGATAAAAAGTGAGCAACACTGCCAAGAAGAGTTAGGAGATGCCTGTATGACAGTTATAAATGGAGTTGCAAACCAATCTACTAGTAGATGCAGGACACAGTTTTTTCTTTGATTTGTTTCATATTAGTTTGGTGTTTTTTTTTTAAATATGTGATTGGGGGTAATTCATGTGACAGTGCCGATGAGGGAGATGGACAAAGTATGCCTCCAAACAATCGTCCATCTCTCTTACATTTTTAATCCGATGTAGCCATAATTTTTTTTTCAAGTAGGTATTCCATTTGTAAATTTGAAAAAAAGTGAATTCAGTGAGTTTTCACGTATTATTCATCTTTGAAATATTTTTTCCAACATTGAAAAAATATTGATTCGTTTTGTTTTCCCTTTTATTTTTGTTTTTTTTTGTTGCATAGAGATTATATCACTAATCATCAATCTAACATTTTATGATATTCTAAAGTGTCATTTAAGCAGTCTTCCCACTTTCTCTAAGCTCTGTAGGTTTCCTACAATATATTTTGTGCATAAAAAGTAAAAAAAATATGAGGAAATATGACAGAAAAAAATTATTTTTGTATTTTCTGTACGGCGCCCTCTTAAGGTGAATTTTGCTCTAACTATAGTTATTGAGTATTAATTTTAATATGTATGCATATAGATGCATGAAATATATAATAAAGTATTATGAAGATGTGTTATATGTAAAAATAAACACATTGAAAACAAGTTTCGCTTGTTTAAGACCATATGCAAACACATCCCAAAATTTCAAATGCAGTTATCATGATTATAGGCTATAGAGGCCATTTTGAAAGAAATTGTGAACATGTAGGTTTAAAAAGTTAACCCTGCAGTCATAAATGTTAGTACATATACATATTCTTGTTGTGTCTCATGAATGAAATAAAAATTCATTTATAGATTCGATAAAAACTTAGAATATTATTGATGTTCATGTTGATGATGGCAGCCATTTTGAAAATGGCCGTCATTTTCGTTACAGGCCGATGCAGAGATGCCCTCACTTCTAAAATTTATCAAATAGACATAATCAACATGTGTGCCAAATTTCATGCTTGTCTCATTAAACCCACAATCATTTCACATATCTCTCTAGCTATATTGAAATCCAGTCTGAGAAATAGGAGGTCGTGCGCTCATTTTCGAGATATCAGTGCCCTCTTGTGGTGGAACTGATGAAAAACCGTTGATATCACGCAAAACTGCCTAAAACCCTATTATAATAGGAGTCAGGAATCATGGTCCCAAATATTCAAAATCCATGACAATTTCACCATAATTTCTAAATAGGTCAAGGAAATGTTACTTATTTAAAATCCATTCTGAAAAATAGGCGGTCGTGTGCTCGTTTCCAAGATAAAAGCGCCCTCTTGTGGCAGTTGATGAAAAACCGTTGAAATCACGCAAAACTGCCTAAAACTCCTATATAATATGATACGAGTAAAAAATCACGATCCCAGTTATTTAAAATCCATGTCAATTTCAATATAATTTCTAGATAGGTCAAGAAAAAAATACTTATTCGAAATCCTGTCTGAAAAATAGGGGGTCATGCGCTCGTTTCCAAGATATTAGTGTCCTATTGTGGCAGAGTTGATGAAAAACTATTGAAATCACGCAAAACTACCTAAAACCCATATATGTCATAAAATTCATAAATCATGCTCCAAGATATTCAAAATCCGTGTCAGTGTCACAAAAATAGCCGATTTCTTTGAGGAAAGGATGCTTATTCTAAATTCGTGCTAAAAATATGGTCCCATGTGTAATTTTCAAGCAAGAAGCGCCCTGGTGGGATGGGGTTGACTAAAATGTGCCGAACTGCTTAATTTTTTAAAATCATGATCGGAGTAGTATGATAATGCTGCAAGTTATTTGAAGTCCACGTCAATTCCACTAAAATATTCATTTTTTTTTCAATTATGTAGTGCACATTGTAAGAATCATTTAAAAAGTAGGGGTCGTCTGCACAAGGAAAGGTGTATATATTTATATGGTCCTGTGTCCATTCTGAACTTACATCGCTCTCACTTCTAAAGCACATAAACCAAATGAATTCTCTATGCGTTGGACAATTTGAACAATTATGTAATTTACCAGTAATACGGTCCAGCTAAACACACTTTGTAACTCAGGTAACTGAGAATAATATTGTGGCAGAGTTGATCAAATCTTTTTAAGGACAAAAATGGGGGAGGGAGAGAAGGAAAATATTACAACACATCAAACGGACTGAAACTGACTCTGTAATTGGTTTAGAGGGACCGGGACTAAGGCAAAATAGAATACGCTTTCTAAACATTGTTTCACGCTGATATTATTGTGATTTTTCGATCATGGTATCGGGAACGGTTTAATTTTTAAGAAATACCAGTTTTATAGTTTTAGGAGAAAAATGAACTTCACGATTGAAGAATATTGGGCTTGTGACGAGTTCGAATTCCAAGTTACAGACGAGCATCACCCAACACCTGCCCAATATGATATTTGTTCAACAGGAGCAGAAATATCAGATGAACTGAACAACAAAATTACAAAAACAATTTGAGGAAAATGGGTGACAAAAGTGTATTCAAAACTTTAAAGGTCAGCTTTATTAAATAGAGTATGAAAACTTTTGAAGAATTATGGACAATAGAACCATATGCAATGTATGGAACTGAGTGAATATAACAATTAAAAGCCGGTCCCGATTTCAATAGCATTACAAAGGATCTTTGAATTGGCGTTTGGACTTAATTTTGTGAAAATAGATTATATCGAGATATTGATTCAAGAAGAAATTTAGCAAATATCAGAATATTACAATATGGGCATTTTCCGACGTCTCGTGATCACGTTACCGATGCGTGTTTTCTGGATCTTTATTTTGTATAATTCTAACATTATACCGTTTGCCATAGGGCAAAATTAGATTCCACATATAACATTGACTTTTTTCAGTTTGTCCTGCACTGGTCCTGAATAAGGAATATTTGCATGTTATTTTAGCCATTATGAAGATGAAAACACAGCAATGACATACTACTTTGAGACAAACCTAAATTAAGAATAAAATTTAGAAATCATGCGATTAAAATAGCTTCATAATATGCAATATTGAGACGATGCACAAAAAACTAACACTCCCGAATCAAAAGGAAAAATGGAAACAGAACAAAGGAGAGAGGAATTGAGAATAAGACAAAGACAAGAAAAGGACTATTTGGCGCCCACCTAGCTCTGACCCGGGGGGCTGGCGCCCCATGCTATGTGACCGGGGCTTATACGGTTTATCAAATCCTTTGATTTGTACTGTATTGGGGGTTGAGGCGGGGGGGGGGGCAATTTTCTGTTGTCGTCTTAAATCTATAACCCCAATATGATAAATACAGTATACCGGTAAATTCAAAACAGTGATTTTTTTTCCAATTAAGTGTAAAATTGTGATTGGTCGCATTATGTTTGGAATTTCAAATGATAAATCTAATGACTGATATCCTTGCCAATGACGATGATTATTTGATAATTGTTGGTGATTGCAAATGGAGGAATGAATATTTTATATGATTATTAATCAAATATGGAGCCTGTAACATAAAAGAGATACGATTAATCTTGTAATTAATTGGATCTTTTTGGTACACGTTTTGCCATAGACTTACAATAAATGTTTATTGCAAGTTTAATTGCATCTTTTATGTTACATGCCCATGGTCTGTAATGTTTTGATATTAGTTTCTATTTGTTATTTTCGAGTGTTAGATAAAATGTCACGATGAAATACAGTGTGGTGTGGGTGTGTAGTGTGTATGTGGGTTAGTGTGTGTTTGTGTGTATGTGTGTGAGCGAGAAGTAGGTAGATAGAGAGAGAGTGACACAGAGAGGGGGAGAACGACAGAGAGAGAGAGGGGGATGGAAGGGAGGGAGAGAGAGGGGAAAAAGAGAGAATACGTCTAGATTTCTTTGCACCATTCTCACAATCTTTTTAAATAAAATCCATTCAACTTTGATTTATTCATTATTTTGGGAGTTCATCAAATTTCCCTCTCTCGGTTGAAAAGCAAATATCGGTGGTATTCACTATAGGGAAGCCTAACGGTTTTTGCATAGGAAACAATGGTTAAGGCAGCGCCAACATCCCCTACTTTAAAAACTATGAATTCCATCGCCCCCCCCCCCCCTTCGTTCACTAAGCTGATTTTCATCAATGGAAGACTAAATTCCCATTGGCTACCATCGATCTATCATCAATAAACATTCCTTGTGAGGCCAGTCGATGATCAATTCGATGGGCAATTCGCCTTGTACGAGAAAGGCGGAGGGAGAGCGAGTAGACCATTGTTGTGGTGGTGATGATGATGATGATGATGATGATGATGATGATGATGATGATGAGGATAGTGCTGATGAAGAAAATGATGATGATGATGATGATGATGGTGATGGTGATGATGATGATGATGATGATGATAATGATGATGATTATGAGGATAATGATAATTATGATTGATGACGATGACGACGACGATGATGATTATGATGATGATGATGATGATGATGATGATGATGACGACGACGATGATGATCATGATGATAATAATAATGTGGTGATGATGATCAATATCAAATATAATTTCATCCTTTAGAAAAGATTTTATTGAACAAAACCCCCGCATGCATAAATATTTCATTCTAACAAACTTTGCAAAATGTAAACCAAAAAGAACGAAACACTTAGCAAAAATGCAAAAACGCATTTCGTCATCTGTTATACAATTGGATTTGATTGTTCCCTCATCGCACATCGCAATGATGCGCTGGTGTTGTTTTGATCACCCCGACCTCATTCTCCACGAATCTTAAGGTTTTGTAAATCTCCAGTGCAAATATTGTGTTTTCTTAATTTGCGTATCGTAAGGGACATTATTTTGTCTTTTTTTCTTGCCTGTCAGCTCATTGGCAGTAGCACAAATTTGCTCTAAGAATAGAAGCTAAATTCCAGGAGACCATTCTTTCAACTTTTGTTGTTATTGTTTTCGTTGTTGGTTTTGGGGGCTGTTTGTAATGTTCTATCTCTCTCTTCCTCCCGCTTTTCCTCCTCCCCTTCCCTCTCTCTCCCTCTCATATTTGTTTTTTTTTCCTTTTTGGCTTGCTCACTTATGGAGGCACAAACTTTGTGAGAGGGGTCCTAGAATAACCGTCCGACCGGATGCATCGTCGGTTGTTTCAGTTTATAAAGGAAAACAAACTCAAAAGTGAAAGCTCGAAGTGCATATAATAAGGATAATACTTTTACGCAAAAAGAAGATCTAGGCCTTAACTATTACTTGTTCGCTGATTGCTGGAAAAAAACGAAAAGAAAAAAAAAACGTATTTCACTATTGCAATATTCTAACACTAAAGATAAGTCTTAAAAAACAAGAGACACCAAATATTACTCTTATTCGGGGCGTGAAGCCAGACTTTCACTTGCACGATTTGTGGTCACAATTTCGTCGTGGCAAGCCGTACTATTCTGGGGAACTGGGAGGCTACTTCCATACTGTTCGTAGTGTTTACAACTAGTTCACACAGTCATAATTAACGACGAGTTCACGAATAGTTTACGAATGCGTGTCCATGCATCGATGTCCACATTGACACGAACTGCCACGACAAGTTTACGCATCGCTTGTCCATAGTTTACGCACTTCCCGCACTGGCACGACGAGTCTGCGATATGCTGACGGTATCGTGATGCTGCTGTGTCTCCGGGATAACATCAACACTAGATATGGATGACTGGAGGCTATTTCTAGCAGTTCGTGACAGTCGTGGCATGGTACACACTGTCAGCCACTGGCAAGCATCCTCCTGCATCATTCCGATGAGTTCACGAACAGTTTGCGCACAGTTCACGACCCAGTCTCGAGATTTTGTGGTGACCAGAATTTTGAACATTTCAAAATTCTAGTAGCGACATGACACGTAGTCACCTGGTCACGACGAGTTTGCGCTCGCTTCAAACCAGATTACGACTAGTTTGAGCACTGGCACTTTTCGAGTCGTGCCAATGCGTGCCAAAAATCGTGCAAGTGTCAGTCTAACATTATTAGTTAGCCCATTTTTTAACGAATCTGGGAAAATCTTACAGAGATAAGTATCTTTTCTACGCGCAATATCTGTCATCATCACCAAATGCATCCAACAAATTCAAAGAATGCAAGCCCGGAGGGGCAGAGAAGAGAAGAAAATGACGGATTCAACTCTATCGTGACTTGTAATGGAGCACATCGACCTCATCCGACAATTACTGAATGAATATGTAAGTTGGAAAACAAGAAAATCAACCTTCTTTTGATAGTAACATCGCTTTGCATGTGCGTAAACATTTAGAGATTTGTTTTCATTTTTGTGGGGGTGTTTTTAATGTTGTAATAGGGATGTTTTGGCCTTTGGCACCCCTCTAAGAATAAATTTGCGCCCCTACCGAGTTAAAAGAAACAAAACGTAAATTTGGCACCTCCTTTTACAAAATTTGAGCCCCTTGCTGGGGGCTGGAGGCCCTCAAAGCAACTTGGAGATTTCGTCCCCCCGGCCCCTCCCCCTCCTTGATGAGCTAACGAACACAAAAATAGCTTGTACATTAGGTTTCATCGGCGCTTCCATCTTTTCGCCATTGAGCAAAGAAGGGCAATCTGCTGAAATTGTTTGAGCCCCCCAAC
>BQKZ01002094.1:61877-81553 GCA_036244855.1 Temnopleurus reevesii
TAGCTCTAAGGTCCATTCAAGAAGTAGTGTTGTGTTGGTGCACCCTTCTGGAACGGACCTTAGAGCTAACGTTGTGATCAGCCATACCGTCTTGTACATGCTAAAGGTCCCTAGTATCAAGACCACGGCTGTCACTGCTATGGCCCCAGTCACATAGAAGCAACACGATCGAACACGACTCTTTGCTCAGTTCACAGGTACACTGTCCCTGCCTCTAAATAAAGGTTCGCGTTCAATCACGTTGCTTCTGAGGTCCTATGTAACTGGGGCATACAAAAAAAAATACGTACTATAGGCGAGATACAAACTGCCGCTATCACCATCTCCAATCACAAAAATAGCCAATACAATAATAATGAATAAATCAATCCCTTTTGTATTGGGCACATAAAAACTTATATAAATACAATTTCATTAATTGTGTTAAAACCAAACACACGATCACATACACACACGCACACACAGACACACATCATACAGGCCTCACAACACATATAACGAAACAAGTGGAATGATTTGCTAAAAAGGAAACAAACCGTGTCTTCCATAGGACTGTGTACAAGAATTATCAAGAAAAAAGGGAAACTCTTTTGTAATGGCATCGAAACTCTCTCAAAATACAGTAGTCAAAAACTCATAATTTTCCTCAAAATTCCTATTGGTTGGAAGGTCTGAACATATATATAAAAAAAAAAAAAAACTACAAACACAGAGAGAAAAAGTATCACAACTGAAAGCTGGATCTCATATCTTTTATAAAACAATTTTATTGCCAAATGAAATATGTGATCTTATAAAGATTCTTACACAACAATGATATTAGGAAACAGACCATCTTTTCTAAAGACAGTGAAATTATCATACCACCAATTACAAATTTCCTTTCATGTTTTTTTTTTTTTTACATAATCTGTAATTTGTATATTTACAAGAAGTTAACAAAAAAAATCTAGCACAGGCTTCCCAGCATTTCAATAAAACAAACTTCCCTGAAATTTTCCTGATAAATTCTCATATGAATTCCATAATTATTCAAGACAATTTCAAATATTTCCATATTGGACTTTTATTAACTGTCAAAGATAACACTACCAATGTCAGTTGTAAAGCAAGCATGTATAGAAAAAAGAATGGCTTGTCTCAACTTTCTTTATTTGCAATATCTACCTAACAAGCCCATATGCACGACTGAGGGCTTGGGAGCCCAAATGAAGACTCTTTTTTTTTCGCTTGTCAGCTTGAAGTGTGCGCTTCTTTTTGCTTACGGTGATTAAGTTCTCCTTTTCTATGCCCTGGCCGCCCTCTCGAACAAACTGCAGGTCTTACTTATCAATCTTCTGCCTAATTCTTGTATCTTGGTATCTCTTGCTTACACTGTAACTGTTTTGAATTGCGGAATAAATAATAATGATTGTAAAGTAAACTTTGAAAAATTTTAAAACATTTTGTAACTTCCCATTACCTTATCATGATGCACACCTCTAATTCCCATCAAAAATGATCTTTGAGATCAATTTTAGTTCAAACAACACACAAAACAAAATATGCAGGAGTTGACATTTAATGGCCATTATATGATCATTACAGTGTTTTGAGCAGAGCAATAGTTCTTCTACCATAGTTTAGTGTGAAACAAAAATGTCTAATATGATTTTTTTTTAAAAATGGACGCTCATGATCATGCAATATTTCCCCTAAATATATATCATTTGGTCAAAAATTGACAATTCCATTTTAGATCTCATGATAATATTTTCATAAGATTTCACTTTCATGGATTCACGACATGAAAACAAATCATTGTCCCAAATTTTCGGAGACTCCTGTCTCCTTCGTCAGAGGAAGCTGTTCATACATACAAACGAGATGTTTGTATGTATGAAATCATCATAGCATATTGACACAAATGTAATAGAATCCATTGATTTCCTTTTTTTTTACTACACTTATAAGAAGAGCTATAAATCAGTTGGGTAGTTAGTCACAGTCATATATATAGGTTAGTGGAAACATTAATTTAAATTTGATTACATACGTACCACCTTCTTTGCTAGTCTCTATTTTTTTTTCATTTCTTTTGTATTAGTTATTTCCAATATTATTTATGACTGTATTATTTGAACTATCAAAGGAATTGAAAAATAAAATAAATGATTTGACTTGATTTGATACATTTCATACTGTCAATAGCTATTTTTCAATTGGTAAAAAAATCAAATTATAACCATATAGAAATATTTTCATCAAATGATAACCAAATAGACTTTGGTATTAAAAAAAGAATAAGAATCTAGTTGATTATAACATCATTATTATCTAACATCATTCAACTTTTGGCAATATAAAAAAGGTAGAATTTCTAACTAGTATTTTAATGATCTACAGGATTACAGGAAAAAAGGGAACAGCATCGATAAACAAAATTGATAGCTACGTCACTCCCAACAAATTGTTTAAAATACTTTGAGAAAATATGACAGATAATGAAAAATTAGATTTCATGATCTTTGAGATCAGATAAAGAAATGCAAATTCTGCTACTAATAACACAAAATATAAATTCAAACAAAATTATTTCACAAACAAACATAAGTGTAAATGAATAACTCAGCACCTGATAAACATTATGTTGTCTTGGACAACCATTCATGAAAAAGAATAAGATCACACTTTTAGAAACACAAACATATATAATGGCACAAGATATTTGTACACTTTATGCACATAATTTTATAACATATTTTGAAAATCAGTGTCAGAGGTAATTGGTGAACATCAAGTTGTCTCGGACAATATTCATAATAATAATAATAATAATAATAGATGCAATTTATATGGCGCACGTATCCACTCTGCTGAGTGCTCAAGGCGCTTTACATTATCATTACCCTGGCTTTAGCCCGGCAGCCATTCACGGCGCACTTGGCATTTCAATATTCCTGCCAGGTACCCATTCACCTCACCTGGGTTGAGTGCAGCACAATGTGGATGAATTTCTTGCTGAAGGAAATTGACGCCATGGGTAGGATTCGAACCTACGACCCTCTAGTTGAAAGGTGAGAGTCACGACCACCACACCACGGCGCCTCCACGTACATGTACAAGAAATCAGAGCTTGCAATACACTAAGGATTCAATTCAGCGCTAAACCCTAGGTTTGTGCATACAGAATTGAACTAGTTAAATGACTGAAATGTTGAAACCCTGATTTTGACAAATGACAAGAAAACTCTTCTTATTCACATCATGATTCCTCTCAGACCCCACTACTTTTTGAGAAAATCACAATTTGTATTTTCAATCCAATTTGTCAGAAAAAGAACTCAGACAATACCCCTACTGTTTGTATTCATTGGAAAACTGCACTCTCTAGCTTTCCAATGGTATATAACTCAACAATAGAGGGCAGTATATCGTGAAACAAGAGCAGATTCATTCTTTCTTGTGAACAGTGTTCCTTGGCGCCAAAATGCGACTAAGGGAAATATGACAAAACAATGTCATATGAATACTTTTATATAACTAAAACGGTTTTCTAACTTTTCAAAAACAGATTTACCATATTGCAATCTGTACGCATTTCTGCGTAGGTACTCAATGAATGATTTATTCTACAAAAGATCTTACATCATTATGATTCATTTGTCAATGAATGAAGAACTTATCAGCGTATGTTTTTTTTTATCAGGAACAAACTTTCTTTTAATGCAGTTTGAGATCATCTAGTAAGGGACCAAGTAAAATGTCTATTGATTTCCAAGTTCAACTCTGAGACAATTGAAGTTCACTATAAATCTATAGAGTTGAGATGAAACGATTCTCCGTACCATATATATCCTACCTATATTCAGCAATATCACCAGGCAAATACCAATGTAGCATTTAGAATCTGGAACATCTATTTTAGATCTACATTGTGAGTACAAAACATCATTGCAAACCTCAAATTTGCAAAATGTATTAACTTGCCACGAAACATAAGTCCATACGATGACTAATTTCAGCATATATATGTCCCTAGCCTAAATAAAATCAATATAATGAAATAAATAACTTCACATCACTAAAATAAAAGAGGAACTAACTAAAAATATAGAGTCAGGAAAGCCATTTATGTGGAAATCGATGTTCCAAATATAAGGGATAAAAAAACCAGGGCACTATATGTGTTCCGATTTGGAGGCCTATTATAGCCAAAGGAAAAAAAATATATATATANGGATCCCTTCATCACAAACAAACAGGCACAACGGAAGCATGATTTCATTTATCTTTCGTCTTCTCTTTTTCCTTCTCGTCTCGCTCTTCTTTACATTTCCTGATGATTCTGTCAAAGCTTCCGAGGTAGAGATGAGAGACAACTCGGAATATCCCCATAAATGCAACCTAAAAGAAATCAAAGATTCCCAAAAAGTTAGACTCAAATGCATGTATACCTAATATGGTCTAAAAGTGTGGTCACACCGGCCAAGTGGAGCTGTTGCAATCCTTTAGGGGTAGGGATTTAGTCTGTAAGGACAGACCCTAGGCTTTCGGTGTGTGCATGCTCAGAGCGTCATAAAGGGTCTGTGCATGCAAACACCGAAAGCCTAGGGTCTGTCCTTTTTTGTTTTTGCATTTTGTTTTTAACCATTCTTTTCTGATCTTCTGAAAGTATTTTTTTCAGGCACTGAATCTTAACATTACATTTAAAAAATTAAATCACTCTTTATTCAAAATATTGAATATTTTCATTCAGAAAAATTTCATGAAACATTGAAACAAAATCTTACTTGGATGTCCAATATGAAGAACTATTTAAAAATAGTGTAAGACAGTCATAAAAATTAGAAATGTTCATAGGTATTGTAGGGATCATTGGTTTGATCATATAAATTAATGACCTAGTACAAGTACCAAACATACTGATGATATCATTACTAAAATTATTAGCATTAATAAGTACTCCTGAATTTTCCTCTTTTATTAATCATTTAATCTTTTTAAAGATTTCATGCGGAAAATATGATTTGGAGTCAAAGAATACTACAGCAACGTTCAAAGTGACCTTTCAATTTACATTTGACATGATTATCTATGAATTTTCTTTTCTATTTTCAATATAATGAAAAAATGAAAGAAAAAAGTTCAAGTCAGGCCATTTCTATGGGGTCGGTTGATGATAGAAGACTAAACATGCTTAGGAGGAGGACAAAAAGGCCACCGCACAGTGACACTACACAACTTTCATTCATACGACCTTACGACTATATTACAAATACTGAATCACGCAA
This sequence comes from Temnopleurus reevesii, assembly GCA_036244855.1. Classification (NCBI taxonomy): domain Eukaryota; kingdom Metazoa; phylum Echinodermata; class Echinoidea; order Temnopleuroida; family Temnopleuridae; genus Temnopleurus; species Temnopleurus reevesii. The sequence continues at coordinate 67,151 of BQKZ01002094.1, forward strand.
CGATACATTGTCTCATGGTGAGATACTTGATAATTGAAACTTAAGGAGATATCAAATACATGAACAAATACTCCTCCCTCATAAATCTAAGTACAATACCCGTTCTACAATGTCAAAAACACTCATCGTCCCTCGTACCAACAAACGCATAGGTGATAGGGTATTCTCTGTAACTGCCCCACGTATCTGGAACTCTCTACCCCTCACAATTAAGAATAGTCAAACACTCTCTTCCTTTAAGAAGGTTCTCAAAACACACCTTTTCTTATAATTATATGCTCCATTAATATGTTAACTTGTTTGTAATCCATGTATTCTCATTCTGTTATTTCTGTACATGTATGAATGTGTTGGCCTGTTCTGTATTTCTTCTACCTTCTCTAAAATGCGCTTTGAATCTTACGAAAAGGCGCTTTATAAATGCAAATTATTATTATTATTTTATTATTTATATCATGTATCAAGTACATAGCTGTAAGACGACATATAACAGCATTATTCAGTATTTGCAAGATTTTTCGTAAAGTCGTACGACTGAAAGTCGTGTAGTGTGGCTTGACAGAAAGAGAAACAACTTACCTGTTGAACACCAACCATCATAGACGTGACTGGTGACATGCCACACGTCAGAATAGATAGCATGTAACCGTCCATACCTATATAGCTGAGAAACACTGCATTCTGAGGAGAGAGAAATGAGAACATTCTTTACATCTGGCAGAAAGGCTGTAAATTAAATAGTGATTATTTTGATAAGTGAGCATGTACAGAACTTTTTCAAAATTTCGAATCAAATACATGGACATTTACCGAGATGTGAAAACTCAGAAAAATACACTTTAATTTCAGAATTTATAAAATATTGCTAAACCTTGAGATAAACCCATGCTTTTGCTCTCAAGCCTATCATAAAATAGTTATATTTACAAGTGTTCTGGGTAAAGTCAATCGCAAGGATTAAAAAGAGTAAAAGCAGATAAATCGGGCATCTTTTACTGTGGAAATCCAGAGACGTATCCAAACTCTGTCAATTGAGGGGGCTTGCTGATGGTTTGACAAAGCAAAGAATAAATCCTCAGTCTCAATCTCCACAAAAAGGACCATGCATGCTTCTCCCTTAACAAAGTAAAGGAAAGAATGCTGCCAATGACATGATAAAAACAGGAAAAAAAGTACCAAAAAAGGGGGTCCAGCCCCCTCCCCATGGCCCTCTGGATCTAACTAGTATGTTATGCCCAATGAAGTGATTTAGCCAACAAAGCAATCTATATAATTTACAATGTACCTCAATGGAAGGCAATATTTTTTTCCAAAGGATAACGAAGGACTACTTGTGGAGGCGTTGTGGTGTAGTGGTTCTAACTCTCACCTTTCAACCCAAGGGTCGTACGTTCGAATCCCACCCAAGACGTTAATTCCCTTCAGCAAGAAATGTATCCAATCTTGCTGCATTCGGACCCAGGTGAGGTGAAAGGGTACTGGTAGAAAAGAAATCCTTAAATGCAGTGAACGCCATATAATTGCCATGCTATTGCGAGGTTTTAATGCACAGCATGCTTAGAAACACTTTGTATTAAGCACTATTTAAATGTTGTGTATTATCATCATTATTAATATTATTATTATTATCATTACTTGACATAGCTGGCTATAGAATTCAAGCTACAAGTATAAAAGTGAAGGAAACCTAAAATATTTGAATACAAAGGACATATTGGTCAACTTACCAGAGAATCTTGAACAATGATTCTTGCTACATCTTGTGCTGCATACAACCCAGAAGTTTCAGATATCAATCTCGTTTCTTCCGGCTTCAACAAAATCAAAAGAATAAAAGGCAATAAAATTTAGGGGCATCAAGACATCTTTAAACTAAATTATGAGAACAATGAAAAAAAGGGAGTAAATAAAATTAATGTACATAACAAAATACAACAGTATGGAACCATCTTGAGTTGCATACAGCCCAGAAATTTCAGACATCAATCTCGCTTCTTCTGGCTTCGACTAAAACAAAAAAAGTAGAATGAAGAAAAAGATAACAAAATAAACAATGCTATATTCCTATCTATAGATCTATCTAAACAAAAATAGATAAACAAAATTTGAAACTGTGGCAAACATCTTGTGATGAATACAGTTCTTCAGTTTCAGATATCAATCTGGGCAGTGTTTCACCAAGTTACAAAAGATTTTCAGAATAACTTGAAGAATAACTGGTGCTGTATGATTGATAATTTTACAAGTACAGAACTAAATAACACCCACCTGTTGTTCATTACGTCATTTATAAAATCTTTCTAAACCCAAACATCCCACTGTATTTTTCCACCTTCAACAAAACCAAATAAAAAAGGAAGAAACTTTATGGGCATCTAGACAAAGTACCAACTCCAAAATCAGGATGATGAAGAAGACAGTGAATATACAAATAAATATACATTGTGGTAAACATCCAGTATTGCAAACGGTGCTGAATTTTCAGATATGAATTGGGTTTCTTCAGGCTTGAACAAAAAAAAAGGAGAGAAAGAATACAATTCATTGGCATATAGACATTTTAATTCCAAAATATGGATGATGGATGAATAGAAATGAATACAATTCATATTTTTCAAGCAAGTGTTCAGTAAATGGAGCTATCTATTGACCAATGAAAATAAAAAGAATAGAATCATTTGATGGGATTGGCTTATAAAACTCAAACTGCTCTGGTTCTGGAATAATATTATTTAGTAATTTCTGACAACTATTGTATTTTGAGGGAAAAAATAAAGGAAAGAAAATGAATAACAAAGTGAAAAGTAAAAGAGTACCGTATCAAAATGGCAATACAAAATAAATGAGGGTGTGGCAATAATGCCAGCGTATATGTGGGTTATTTCTTTATCTTCTTCGTTTCTTTTTTTTTATTGCATATTTCCTGGTATGATTTTTATCATGATTTTCTTTAGATCAGGATTATATTTTGACATTTGTAATAATAGAGGATACAGTCATTCAATATCTAAAAGACCACCACTCCCACTACTTTTGACATAAAAAATATTTAATTGGCATTTATCAAAATTTCTGAACCAAAAATAATTTTATATCTGTTTTGTTATTGCTGACAAATGTGTTCATTTATCACAATTTCTGAACTAAAAATAATTTCATATCTGTTTTATTATAGCTGACAAAGGTATTCATCATCCAAATTACCACCACTCCCAATATTGATACTTTTCACAGATATAAAGAGATATCACTTTTATGGAGCATTTGGAAGAAATTGTTAAAGAAAGATAAATCACTTAATGACGTTAAAAAGACTTTTTACATATCAAGATTTATTTGACTTCAAAACAGGAGGAAATTATATCATGAGAGCTATTGATGGCTAAAAGTTTTGAGAGGCTATAATTCATTTCTAATGAAACTCAATTCGGCAACATCTCTTTTCTTTATGGTTCAAAGAAAATATAATTACATTATTACATGAAATCTTGTGGTAAAATCAAAATGAAATTCACCAATTATACAGGAGAAATGGTGTATATTTGATTGTTTGGTGCATTGCTAATGGAAAGATTGTACATAGTGCATGCTACATTCAAACTTTAACACAAAAAGTATGCTCAAGAGGCCCTGTTGATGTGTAATTAAACATTGAAACTTCCCCTCTACAGGTTACATTATAAAGAGTGTATCATGTTTGATTTTTCTGCATTGCAAATACCTTAAAACCTAAGTACTTTGTCAAAAGCTATATAATACATGATACTTGCAGTAAACATTAGGGCATTCTTTAACAATACCAAATTATTGATTAAATCCTCTCGTTATTTTTCTTGCACTTCTCTCTTCTCTGCTTTATCTCGTGTATCATTTACCCTTCTTCACATCATAGTTGCGCTTGAAGCATTTGTTTGGAAAGTGGATTTAGCGCCATATAAATTGTATTTTTATTATTATTATTGCAAAACCTGGTCAAATCTACACAACCCTTCTGATATCTTTGAAACTTAAGTATCGCAGAATGAATGAAAAATTTACTATCTAAGAAGAGTGAAATAGATCAGGATTAAGAAAGCATGTGACTTTGAGCCATATGTTAATACGCGCGTGATGCTTTGCTGTATTTTATTAGCGACCAGCCGGTCACCAATTGCTTGTATCTTGAAATCTACTTGACCAATAAAGCTATATACTTCTACTTCTATACTCATTGAATGCTCCATGAAGAGCATGTTCATGAGGTGGTGGTTTAACAAAGAAATGTGTTTTGTGCTCTTAAAAATCCATTACAAAAATCAATGTTATGATCCTTGCAAGAATAAATAACTGATTCCTGTTTTGGCCAAATGTTTAGAATGATGAATAAATCAGCTAAATCTTATTTTGATTTCCAACAATGTTACCCATTGCCTTTAATTCAAATAAAGTATACACAGAATACTTTTAGACAAAATCTCTGTGTAAACAAACTGTACGATTTATGCCTTGTCATTGATAGCTATTAGTGATTGAAACCCATTCTCGATACCATGACAATTGTGGTCAAAATATTGAAATAATCATGATAATCATAACATTCAATTAAATACTTTCACTTCAACTATCATTTTCAGACAAAATCAATTTGGTTTCGATAGAGGATAGTTTTGAGAGGTGTGGGAAAGACCAGGGTTGAGTTTGTACTCNGATTTATGCCTTGTCATTGATAGCTATTAGTGTTTGAAACCCATTCTCGATACCATGATATTGTGGTCAAAATATTAAAATAATCATAATAATCATAACATTCAATTAAATACTTTCACTTCAACTATCATTTTTTTACACAATAAATTTGGTTTCGATAGAGGATAGTTTTGAGAGGTGTGGGAAAGAGCGGGATCGAGTTTGAACTCTTTGATCACAAGGCTATGAACCATTCTATGCTGAATTCAATTCATTTTGAAGTACCAAATGACAGCAATTAAACATAATCACTTAAACCCTAAATAAGGGTAATGAAGACTTTAATATGCTTATCATTGAGTTTTAAATATTACACCAGGGGCCATAACATAAAAGATGCAATTAAACTGACAATAAATATTTATGCAAGTCTGTGGCAAAACGTGTACCAAAAAGATACAATTAATTGCAAAATTAATTGTAACTCTTCATGTTACAGGCCCCAGGCATTATGATCTCCATAGATTTATTATTCAAAATGGTAACTTTTTATCTGGGTGGAGTTTTGATGGCCAATTAATAGACAATTGAAATAGAATAAATGTCAGCATTAGCAAGGTGTTTCTTGTCCTGATTGTATATAAGGGTGAGTTCAGAATTATGACTTTATGATAGCCATACATGTACATTCTTTTCTTTACAATGTAATTCTGTAGTTGTTTTTAAAACTTTGTTGAAAACTCATTTATTTCTTGAAGCTTTTCAATCATATCTTGTACCTTTATGCATTATTTTAGTGACAATATCCACAGACCCTAACATCACAGCGCAGTAGAATAGTGACTGTGCTATATAAATCATCTAATTATTATTATCACTATTATTATAGTATATATTTTATGAGAATTTGATTTCATAAATTACTGGGAATAATTTTACTCTTCACATTTGATTAGCAATTTGAGACATTAAGAATATTTTCAATAGTTTATTGTACTGTTCTATGTGAAAACGCTGCTACACAAAACAAAATTTGTAAAGAAATCCTGCTAAAATGCATAGCAAAGTCCAATGCGATAACAGGAAAACTATTCCCTGAGTTATGATCAATTCAACTCTTTAAACATCAATACCATGTCGATAGTCTTTCAATTGATCATCAAAACACTTCACTCTCATAAAAATGATGACTCATTTTCAACAATAAATTATTGCAAAAGTATAATGATGATGAGTTGTTTCACATTTCCAAGTTATTGACCAGGCCTCTTGTGCCTTCACACTTCTCGCCATCGACAGTTAAATAAAATTAACAGCTGCAGATGGCGCTATGTAGTTTTCACAGTAAACAAGTGCGATGGGTTACCCACTTTACAGACATTCGCGCATGTGTGTTCCACATTGTCATGTGCAAGATCGAAAAGCATGCCTGTTTTACACTTTATTGTTAACCTCTTGACTACTGGAACCTGGAATTCCCCGCACAAAGTCTATGGGAATTACAGTGTAGTGGTTCCGACTCTCGCCTTTCAACTAGAGGGTCGTAGGTTCGAATCCCACCCATAGCGTTAATTTCCTTCAGCAAGAAATTCATCCGCATTGTGCTGCACTCAACCCAGATGAGGTGAATGGGTACCTGGTAGGAATATTTATTCCTTGAAATGCCATGTGCGCTGGTGTATGCCGGGCTAAATCCAGGGTAATAATAATGCAAAGCACCTTGAGCACTCCGCAGAATGGATACGTGCGCTATATAAATTGCATCTATTATTATTATTATTATTTATATTAACTATCATTACATCATAGTGTGCTTCTTTGATGCAACACAAAGTGCCCCTGATGAAGTTTATTAAAGCAAAAAAAATCAGAAATTTATGAAATAATAGATGTAGCACATGCATTACCTTCCCACACCGAAAGTAACATTCCCACCCTTACCAGATCGATATTGACAGTATTGTGAGATATTGTTTGATATCGCATATTGTCGGTGGTGAGAATTATTCAAAGCAATTACATAGATGGTTGTCTCTAGACCTCCCACCTTTTAGACTGAAAAAGAGGGGCGGATACTTCTCAAAAAGAGGGATGAAACATTAACTCAAAAAATGATGTATTGTAAAATCCTACAACTTCAGTTGGGGGTCGGTCAATTAAGGTGCACATCACATTTGCATTTAATTGTTCATCACTATTTTTGATAGTTTGTTTATGTTACCTGTGTACTATTTTTTTCTTCATTTTACTTGCCGGGCGATAATATTTTCGTAAGAAGAACAGTGCCTAATAAATATATTATCAAAATTATTCAAATCATCATGAAAAGTTACAATATTTCAATAAAATCAGAGCTTGAGAGAAGCAAAAATTATATTGTTCCCACAGATGTAAAATTAGTATATTTAGGTCCTCTGTACATGTGTCACCATGGATAATTCAGTTCTTGAAAGTTCAAACCGTACACTTAGAAACATCCATATTAAACACCTATAAATGAATGTTATGTATTATTATTGCTAATATCAAATAATCTAGTAATGGTGTACTAATACATGCATTCATTATCATAGTCAATAGGCCCCAGATCTGACATAATTACAGATCAGAAATCTAATCAAATTGTGTTACATTACAAGCGATAATTTTAAAAGTCACAATGAAAATAAATCATGCACACTTGTACATACCAATTGTGATATAGGCATATTAGTTGACAGTCGTGAACTATAACAAAATCTTTGCATGGCAATGACAACACGAATTGTAAATAGCCTATTTACGATAAAATCTTTTTGCATTTGTTAGGGCTGATAATATCTAAAGCCTGTAGCCTCAACTAAATGCAGAAAGACAAATTATCTCATTTGCATATATATCATTGATCATGTATCCCCAAAACTCATAATATAATGGCTAATTCCGAATAGCTTACCTGTGTTTCAAGTTCTGCTTGTAGCATAGGGGTGTCGGTATCAGGAGGAAAGTTGAGTGTAATATAGATGTTATACGGCTTCACCTGGAGTAAAACAGGATAAATGTACAGAAAATTTGAACTCTTCAATAATAGCAGAACAGGGGCATGTACATGTAACATAAAAGTTGCAATTAAAGTTACAATAAATATCAACCGTAAGTCTATGGCAAAATATGTACCATAGAGAGGTAATTAATTTTCAATTCATCGTCTCTCTTTAATGTCACAGGCCCAAATTTTGATGAGCAGATACCAAATACTCATATGATGATGGTGATGATAATTAAATGCATTGCACGATATATTATGCATTATGACTTCAGGCATTAATTTGTTGGGGTTTGGGGGCGGGAGACCCTAGCATCCACTATGTTTCCTTCCCCAGAAATTACAATTATGCAAAGGAATGAAACAGATACTTCTGCAAGAGTTTGAAAAGTCAGGTAAATTACCAAACTTTTTTTCTTCTACAGTTTTGCTCACTAGATGAAAAGAGCCTTTCCCCCCCCCCCCCTCTCTTCCTCAAAAGGAGCTACACTGCATGCATTTCATACATTTCATTCTGCTGGCAAGAACTTGATATATAGCTTTCACCTAGTACGCAAAACTTAAAGAAAAAAGTTTGATGGTCGTACTGTCCCCTAAAAAGTCTTGCTGAAGTATACATGAATCTGTGACGGTCCTTTCCTATGAAATATAATCTCAGAAAGCCAAAACAATATTTTTCTATAAAATTTGTAATTTTTTCCAGAAATTGAGAATTTTTCTCTCTCACCTCCATCTGAATAGCCTCGGCAAAGCCTCTGAGCGCGAACTTTGACCCGCTGTAGGAGGAGTAACCATAGAGACCGAGCTGTCCGGCCTGGGACGAGATGAATACGATGCGGCCCTGCGATTGTTTCTTCATGTACGGGAGCACGGCGCGGGTGGCGTAGACGGAGCCAAGGTAGTTGATTTCCATGTCTTTCTTGAATTCAGAGATCTCGAGCTCCTCGAAGGCTAGGGCTGACGACTTTCCGGCGCTGTTCACAAGCATGTCGCATGGGCCTAGCACTTCCGCTGACTGGGATTGTTGAGGAAAATATTAAGATAAATCAGATTAAAATTCAAAATCAGAATTCATAATGATATTTTTTCTACATTATAAATTTTAAAAAGTGGAGTTAAAACAATATAATGAAGTACTTTCAGAGAAGTGCATTGACATACAGCATTTCACATGACCAAAATTTGCTGAATGTTTTTTAATTAAAATCACTTCTCAGTTATAACATTGAAAGGAAAGTGAAGAAGAGGACAAATGGTCAATACTTCTAATAAACAACTGATTAAAGTGGAATATCCACCAGATACACATTTACAAACTGAAAAATGCCATATGGACAATTTTCTTTACAAGAAATAATAATAGAATAATTATGCTACTATTACCTTTTGAAAGGCCTGTTCCACTGCACCATAATCCTTGGCCAAATCCACTGATATGCAGAGGATTTTCTGTTGGATATAAATAAATAAGCAAGGTTGAAGAATAAATATCCAATTAATGAATTTATCTGAACTGAATTGAATTATGTGAAGCTACGATAACAGTTTATATTGAACTTAGTTAGATCTTGAAGCCCAAGGATTTGGTAAGAATTTAGGCATGTAAATTTTATAGGATGTTTCAATATATTTTGAGACAACACAAAATTATTTTTACAGAACTGATTAGTTTGGAAAATTTTAATTCGACCATTAAATCATATTCAGTTCCCTCTCTCGGTAATAACATTGGGTATTTTCTAATCGAGCATGTGTAAATGATTTTTCAGGTTAAATTATACATGTTTATCTCTACTTTTACAGGGATTTTTCAATTTCAGTGAAAAAAAAAAATAAATAAATAGACTATTATCAGAAGTTTGGTCAGTGGAAGGCAACAAAACAATTTTGTGACTAATTATGTATTTAGGAGGCAGATCGTTGGTAGCTAAAATATATTGCTAGAAAGTTGCAATTGATCGCAAATCAACTGCAAACCAGTTGCAAATTGACATGCACTCTTTCATTCATGCACAGTCTGCACTCCTAACAAGACGCACAGGAAATAGTTTTCATTAGCGTCTCCCTATCAACTGCAACTTGCAATTGATCGCCACTTTCTAGCAACACCCCCTACAATATATCTGCGATCGTATTGAGCAACTGGCCCCTGCTACACTTACCTGATGCCCTTTGTCAATGATGTATTTCTCGAGATCAAGCTTGGCTTGCTTCAGTCTCTCCTAAAGATGGCAGCAAACAAAAAAAAGAGGATTGGAATCGTTGGGTTACCACATCAAGAGCAAATGAAATGCAGATTGAATTTGCCTTGCCATACAGTGGAAACTCAGAATGTTTTTGGGACCATTAAAATACCTTGTATAGCAGTAGTCTCGCTATATCGGGGTTGACAAACAGTAACTTATTAATAGGGCGATGTCAGATTATGCCTCTATACATTTTCAAAATAATTCTATCAGATCCCTTTATACTGAGTTTCCACTGTACTTTTATCTTGTACAATGGAACCTTGCTATATAAAGAGGTCGGATATAGCGAGATACCTGTTATAACAAGATGATTTTATTGGTCCCAGCTGTTTATAGTTCTTCGTTTTTTTACCCTGATATAGTGAGAAACCTGATATAACAAGGTAATTTTCATGATCCCAAGGACCTCGTTATAAAGAGGTTTCACTGTATATAGGATAACATTTACAAGGATATCTTTTACAAGAAATAAATATAGTCAACTGATGTTGTAGCTGTAAATAGGTCAGGAACTAAATATCTTATCTCCAGTCATTTGCATCAGCTGTAAATCTCATAACTTGAGAAAATGTCCATGATAAATGAAGTCATTAATATTTTTAAAAACAATTTTTTTTGTCTTGCTTTTAGACATTTAACTCTTTTTGGTTAGGCATTATCCCAAGACAGCCCCCTCCCTCCCCCAGCCCCTTCCAGACAAACTTTTTCTATATTAAGAGGTTTTATTTTAAATCCTGCAAAGTCACATCAGGCTAAAAATGAGGTACAAACTTGATGATTTTACCAAAAAAAAATGTTAAATATCCAGCAAACTTTATTCACTAATAACTGCCTCTTATCAAAGATAGGCAATGCTTGGACTTTGGAATGCAAATTATGCAAAATCATCACTACAGTGTAGCTCAATGCTTTACCTTGGTGAACTAAATATGAACAAAATCGCATTTCAGATTGTAACGATGGTCATGTGCTTTATCTCTGTCTTCTAACAAGTTAAATTAAGATAAAGTTATTCAAAACTTGGTCAAGACTTCAAATTGGGAAGTCACCATATGAATTGAGAACAGAGTGGAACACATTGAAAATATATTCAAGGCATAGATACACCCAAAATATTGCCGGGAATGCTGTAAAATATTCTGAATTATACATTTTAAACAAAAATGAAGTTGTGGTTTATTCAATTAAAAAATATGTTAACTATTTAAACCTTAAAGCCCCTGTATAGTTTTGGTAAAGCTTACAGAAGTGTGAATTCGGGGGATATTTACCATGACATATAGTTTATATACACATTTCAAGACCATAGCATACTTTTCTACGAGTGATTTCTTTTGAATATTTGAATTTGACCGTTAAATCGTATTTAGCGCCCTCTCTTGGTTACAACAATATTTTGCTTATTATCGGGCATATACAAAATTATTTCCAAGATTTTATTAAAGCATGCTAAAAAGGAATACATAAAGAATAAATTCTGAAATTTTCATCCAATTCTGCTTATGAGAAGCTGTCCTTTATCAAGAAAGAAAATATTCAATTAGCGTCGTGCGCTACGACGCTAAAATATTTCCCACACTTTAGGTTATAACTTTTCCAAAATTTGTTAATTTTTTGCAAATTTTTTTGTAAAATATGTTCATGAAATAAGGTTTTGTTCTAAGTAGATTTGAAGACAAAATTTAGCAATCAAAATATTCGCTTTTACCAAAACTGTACTTGGGCTTTAAGCACCAACATTGCTGCTATGATTTACCCCTTAGGCAAATAAATTGCTTTAAGTTAAGGTCGACCATTTTCACAGAGTTGTTTGGTTGTGGCATCCAATTTTAATTTTTGTTGGGGGGGGGGGAGTATTTTGCCTTACCCAAAGCATCACAAGAGCTCTAAATTCAGTAGTTGAGTTTTTGTTCATAAAAAAAGTAAAATAAAGTCACTGGGAGTCTCGATTATTGCCAGATTATTTACATTCTTCTTTAAATACCGTCCGCGTATCGAAACTTGCTTTCATAAATAATATCAAGGTATGGGACACAAGACATGCTGACTAAATTTATTTATTTTTTTCACTAAGATCTATCGGTGTTGATGAATGCACAACACATTCCATAATGCATTGCACCTGTCTCCAATGAAATTTAATTGTCTAATGAATTATCTTATCAATGAACCTCATTTACCAGAGCAATGCTATTGGTGCAGGGATGGATACACCTGTCAAATTGTATGGCATGTTTCCTTTGTTTTCGCTTGAAAATAATTTAATGATAAACGATTATCAGGTCAACAGATGGAAACATGTTGATATTTCTAAATTCTAAATAATTACTGACATCTACAATCAAACCTGTCTATAGTGGCAATCCAGTGGCAACAGAAAAAGTGGCAACTGTAGATAGGTGACCTCTATAGAAAGGTTCTATTCATCTACATATGTAAGTTATAGGAAACCAAATTCAGGTGGTCATTATAGACAGGTGGATACTGAGACAAGTTTGACTGTATTAGGTTTGATACTGTTCATTCAAGCCTAAAGTGCAAAAAAAAAGTACAACTTTAGAATGGCATTCCTGGTACATAGAGAGTACAATATACCTGGTTTCTTGCCAAAAGAGTCACACTTGCACCTTGCCTAAGGACCTCCACAGCAACAGCCTTTCCAATACCACTGGAACCTCCAGTGATCTGTAAAAATAATCAGAAATAAGTTTCTCTCATGTACTTAAATTGCCTTTCCTCTTGTTTATTCTTTAGTTTTTTTTTAAATAGAATATCAATCTTTAGACTTTAAGACGTTTGATGTAGACTCTACGGGGGGTGACGCTATAAAGTTGCAATTAAATGTGCTTCAAGTAACTGCAAATCAGTTGCAACTTGCAATCAATTACAACTCTGTTGCAACACCCCCTATATGCCTATCTACTTTTTTTATCTACACATGTACATAGGAAGCGCACTGAGAACTTTTTTTTAAAATAAAGGTATGATACATTATCATTATTTTTCCCTATGGCACACGATTTAACACCAGGGCATACCAGGCTATGCTTGGCACAAGAGGATGGTAGGATTGGGTCAGGGATATCCAGACATATTAACAAAAAATAAACAGCACAAATTTCCCTTTATATATTGCATCAATTTCAGAGCGATCAAAGAGAGGTAAATTCCAAGAATATTTGTAGTTTGGAATAATATCAACAATAACTTTTCGGAATTTCTCAAAAAAGTGAATGTCTTCTGGTTGAAAAAAAAATTTAATCCTCTGTCTGGATAATCGACTTTTCTGAACATCCAGGTGATCCAGGGCGGTCTTTCACCAAATCATTCTTAAAGTTACGTACAACTTTAAGAAAGACTGGAGCAATTGATTAATGAGTGTAATCCTCGTAAGATCCTCGATCATTCAGCACAAGAACTGATACCAGTCATGCGTAAAGTCATCTTAAAGTGTTTCGTAACTTGGCGAAACACCGCCAAGGTATCATCATGATGATTGATGATCATGCATGGATTCATGCCACACCCTTGTCCTGAGGACGCCTACACGAAGCAGCAGCATCCTGAATGATAACACTGTGATTACACGGAGCTGATTTCTACAGACCCAAAGAGACTCTCTGTAGTCTCTGTAAAATGGGGGGAAAAGACAAACAAAATACCCAACACATGAGATGCAACTTGCATAAAGAGGCTAAACATAAATCAATTTTTCTTAATATTTTTTAATCCAGTTGCTAGTTATTGTGTAGTTTGATGCCATCTCATATCCGGCCTAATTTCATAAACATCAACATTTCATTGACTCTATATATTGTATTCTACAACTCTATCTGGAATTTCGGTATGGTGCTGTCATATTAATTTGTGTGCCATGTTGTACATCAAATTAAACTTTAAAAAAAACTAGGCATAGATCTAGTTCTTGTTTTGCTGTAAGAGTACCATATTTGTACCAGTGTCCATCCTCTTAAGCAGATTTGCTCCTTCAAAAGCCACGAAATCTAACATTTCACGTTCATGTTGATATCATTATGCAGCCGTAATTCTGAAATTTCAATCGATGTGCATAACTTGATAAAGTGCGCCCATATAGTTGGATAGCAATCGACGATCGCCAAGCGACATGGGACATGAGTAGCTGGCCCCCTACCTGATTTGAGTCTCCATACGGATTGTGATGAAGTGTATGTGCACTTACTAATACATGCACATTCAACTTTAGCGTGCACCATAGACAAACTGGTGCTAATGAACTTTCGTATCCAGCCGCAAATATTATAGAGATGCCTCGTTCTTTAAACCTACCTTCATCATATAGTTCATGTGTCCACCAGCGGCATAGACCGATAAAACGGGTCTATTTCGATCAGGATTTGCTCCGCTGAGGCTATCGCCTGGCTACGCATCCTTCCTCAATAGACCGTTAACGCCACTAGAGACGCCTGTGATGAAGATCAAAAA
>BQKZ01002095.1:0-13622 GCA_036244855.1 Temnopleurus reevesii
TTTTTATTCATTTAGCTCTTAGAAGGGTCTTATGCAAAACCTCTAATTGGTTCTTTTATTTCATTAGAAATTGAGTTCCTCAACAGTGAGTAGGTGGATTGGTAGCTTTTTATATCAAACTTCCAATAATAGAAACCTATTTTTAGCTTTTTGTATTTTCCTTGCTATTTCCTGAGTATTGTTATATCATGTGATCAATTCCAGATAGAGTTAATGTGCATCTAATGTGGCTGATACAGCAATGCCATGATTTGCGAAAAAATATGGCATTTACACAAAATCCTTGATAAATGGACTGGTTTCCGGTTTGAATACATCAAAACAATCATAGATGGAATTTTATATTCTTTTTGTATGATCTACAAAGTGCTGAATCTGCCTTTTTTGCACGATTGTTACCCTGGCTTTAGCTCGTCAATGCCAGTGAGGAAGCGTTTCAGGCACAAACATTTCTGTCAGTACTCATTCACCTCACATGGGTTGAGTGCTGCACAATATGGATGAATTTCTTGATGATGGAACCAATGGCATGGATGAGATTTGAACCATAAACCACTGATTGAAAGTCGAAAGTCACAACCACTTCATCAAGTTGTTCATTGTTATTATAACTGTTAGTAAATGCTTGGTACGTTCTCAGCAAACCACCTTATTTCTCTCATTGGCTACTACAGTGTATAGCTGGCAGATTTTATTCCTTTCCTGCCTTTCTCTCTTCATGAATTTTTTTTTGTCTCACCGTAGGCCTTGATATTCATATCTTGTCAGATAGTCAGAAATCTAATCCAATGCTTGGGTCACTTTTGTCAATATTGTTACCCTGGCTTTAGTTCATTGACATCAGTGAGAAAGCATTTCAGGCATAAATATTCCTGTCAGTACTCGGTCACCTCACCTTGGTTGAGTGCAGCACAATTTGGATGAATTTCTTAGTGACAGAACCAATGTCATGGATGAGATTTAAACCATAAACCACTGGTTGAAAGTCAAGAGTCAGAACTACGACACCATTTCACTTCATTTAATTTGTCAATGCTATGTTCTTATTGGCTATAGTAAAAGTCAGATGTGTTCCCAGTAATCCATCTTGTTTTCATGTCTCACAGACTACTATATAGTCAACATATTCAACTCCTGCTCTGTCTTTCTCTCTTTTGTCTCTCTCTTTTTTGTCTCACCGTAGGCCTTGATATTCATATTTTGTCAGATAGTCAGTAATCTAATCTGACCGATCGGGTCAATTCCAGCCGAATCTAGCATGCACCCGCCAAGACACAAGATATACTGTATCGTCCAGTTCTGGTTTCAATGGCTCTGTTGGCAAGATATACTGTATCGTCCAGTTCTGGTTTCAATCGCTCTGTTAGGGTGCAAATTCTGTGCATAGGTGATGTTTGAGATATAATGTGAATGCCATGGGAATTATTGTAGAAGTTGTGAATGAAACTGCCAAAATCAAAGACAAAATATTTTGGCTATTTTGGATTCTGTGTGAAAATCAGACTCTGCATTTATTTCTTGTGTGTGTTGCCTTGTATCAAGTTGTAACTTGCAATTGATCGCAAGTTTGTTGCTGCAGCACCCATGTATATGAGCTTGAATGAAACATCTAAATAAATAAATAAGATACATTTAGACTTCTGAAATTTTATTAAATACTTAATTGTAAGCATAACATCATAACCACTTATCATAACCATTTCCAAAATGCATTGAAAGTAATTATGCATCAATATGAAATATGTGTCACCTATAGCATTTTGTATTTAATGCAAAACTTATCTAAGAGATGATATAATGTATCAGTATTTCATGTTAGAATAAGGACCAAAATATGTAGGCATTTTCACCTACACCTGAACCCAGTTTGGTTTTATGATGATAACCCAACATCTATGTTGGCCATTTGTTTTCATTTTCTACAACCGAAAGTGGCGTCACTTTAAATGTTATCTCTATCTTGGAAAAACAATTCACGATTTGAGGAAAATGTCATCAGAGTGGACAGGGAGGGATAAAGTTTCTCGATTTAGATGTCATATTCGAGCTGGCTGCTATAAATCAAGGATGTATTTGGGAAGCCTTGATTTATAAGCTGTGATGCGAGACGAGACGCATTATTTGGTTTGTGGACATGCAAACATAGTGGCCCGTATTCTGATAGCAGGTTTAACTTAAACTAGAGTTTAAATCTGTGGTTTAAGCATGGGTGGCCCAAAGTGCCCAAACTTTATTTAAACTGAATAATTCTTATGTTAACTGCTCTCTTTTCCCATGCTCTAATAATGTAGAAAATTATTTAAGTTTTTATTCCAAGACAGTTTTTAATACTATTAGTGCCAAATGAGCTGGTAAATTAAACACCGACTGTTATAGATTCGAGCCTCTTTTGGCTTACCATACTTAAACCACAGATTTAAACTCTAGTTTAAGTTAAACCTGCTATCAGAATACGGGCCATAGAGTGTATTGTTGTTGTGTACAACAGTTCCAACACAGTTTACTATATAAGTTGAAATTTTCGTGGTGGTTTTATTTTCGCTAATTTCGCGGTTACGGCCTCGCGAAAATTTCCACTCTATATGCACATTCATTTGTGTACAAACCCTTTCAAAAACGTGAAAATAACAACACGCCAATGTGTCAAACTGGTCAGAAATCGCGAAAATATCTGTACGCCAAAATATTGGCTTATACAGTATTCAAAATGGAGTGATATACTTAAAAAACAAGGGCATTGATTGAATTCCAAACCATGGATTAGATTTCCATAATGTTCAATGCTACAAAGGAAAATGCCATATTGTTTCAACAATGAAATATGTTTAGAAATTGCACCATTATGATTGGTCAAATGGGTGTTGGTTTAACACTTCTATGAAAAGTTATTGTTTAAAGCCCAAGTGAAGTTTTGGTAAAAGCGAATATTTTTATAGCCAAATGCTGTCTTCAAAGCTACATAAGAGGAAATATAGTATCATGACCATAATGCATAAAAAATGCTAAAATGTGCAAAATATTTCAGCGTTTTGTCCCCCGACACTAATTCAATATTTTCTTTCTTGATAAAGGACAACTTCTCATGCATGGAATTAGATGAAAATTTAAGAATGTTATTGCTGTGTATACCATTTTATCATTATATTGTCAAATCTCATGAATAACTTTGTATATTCCCAATAACAAGCAAAATATTGTTATAACCATGAGAGGGCGCTAAATATGATTTAACGGTCAAATTCAAATTTTCAAAAGAATCAGCCCGTAAAAAAATATATGCTATGGTCTCAAAATTTGTATAAGAATTATATGTCATGATAAACATCCAAAAAGAAATCACATTTTTAATCTTTACCATAACTCTACTTTAGCTTTAATGTATCCTTCTGCTTTTTGAAGTATATACATTGGATTAGCTGTTCTTCAACTCTCTACAGCCAAATTTGTAAATGAGGTTATATTTTTCTCAATTAGTGTCAGATAAATCATCATATTATTAATATTTTGTATTGATTACAATTAAGGAGACAGGAGAGAAATAGAGAAGGAACGAAAAAAGAGAGGAGAGAAGATGAGTAAAAAAATAGGATAGGGAAATTTAAAAATTAAAAAAAAAAATAGACGGAAGAGGGACATTATATTAGTTGTTCAATTACACTTCTCAAAATAACTTGACAATCAATAATAAATGTGCATATTAATTTCCATTTAGGTCTTTATATATATAATTGACAGTGTTTTTACACATAGAAATGTGGATCTTATGGCTTGGGAATTTTCAGGAGTCCCAGACCGTGAAATTCGCGAAAGTATAATCACTACGAAGATTTCAGATTAAACAGTTAATGATCCAAACTTTTGCAGTATATTTCATTCATCAATTTCTGTCAATTATGTTCTCTTATTTCAAGTTCATATTAATTCAAGAAGTCACACACTTTCCCAACCTGTTTATCAAATTTCTACGTAAAGACACATAACTGCACAGTTACACAAGCATGCATACAGTATGAGAAAGTGGGTGGAGCCACAATCCCAACCAATGAGAGTTGTTCACATATGATAAAGCATTGTTTTAACCAGCGAGTGGCAGCACTGTAAGAAAAAAGATTGAAATCATGTGGGGTAATATCATGCTGTTTATACTACCCTTATGTTTATACCTTCAAAATTAGCCAATCAGCAAAGAGGAAATTCAAATCATGGACGCTTAAAGCAGGAATGTGCCCCTCTTTTTTGTAGTTTGCCTCCATTTTATTTTTATTTCCATTTTATTTCATACCCAGTTGCTAAACTGAGGAATCCATTTTCCAAGGTTCTATTTTAAAACATGAATGTAGACTCTGAACATTTTTCCTCATTGTATTAATGCTCACATTAGATGTTTACAGTGCATCATACAATAAAACCGTAAATTATGTAATCAAATAAATACAACTTCGATGTTGACAAGATAACTGTAAGGGCATGTAGTTAATGTATATGTTTTTCGCATTTTGGGACTCTAGTTTAATAATTTAGCTTGTTTTTATGTTTAGACATTGTTTGTATGCATATGAAAGTGCATCATACTAAGTGGAAAATTGTGCAATATTTGGACTGCACAACTTGGTAAAATAACACTACTGCAAAAACATTGCTTATACAGTATCTAGTTTAGAGTCAAGCTTCCCCCAATTAGGCGCACTGCTTATGTATACAGGGAATTATATGCAAAAAAAATGCAGGGCCAAACCATCACTACATTATGGCACATTTTTTGATGAATCCCTTATTGAACATAATTTATTCATTTATTGATCAATATTTGGCAAGATTTCCTCACAACAAGATGTTGGCTTCATGAGGGGTCCTGCATAATAACAAATACATGAACATATGCAATAACAAAACACGGCAATAAAAATTGTACATAAATCAAATTCACAGAGATGTACTGCTTCATATGTGAACGTCTCCTTATCGTTACTCCTGTATATGTGATCCGTCATTACTTCACAATCATCCCCATGATCCTTTCGCTCATCCTCACTGTCGCTCGTTCCCCCCTTTTCCCTCCTCTGTCTCTCCTCACCTCTCTCCATCTCTCCTCATTTCTCCTCCATCTCTCCTCATCTCTCTCCTGTGTGTCATCCAATAGTAAACTACCTTTCTACCATTTCCACATCCTTCCTCCGCACTCTCTTATCACTCCTTCATTCTCATTCTCCTGTCTTCCTACTATTTTCTTACCTCTTCTCTCTCTTATCATCTCTCCTCCGCTCTTCTACTCCACGCTCATCCCATTACTTCTCAATCTTTTTTCTGTCCGTATACTCTCTGTGTCTTCATCAATACCAAATTCCTATCCTCTTTTCCTCCCCCATCTCTCTCTCTCTTTCTCAATCCTACTAAAATCATTGTATTTATCATCTTCTTCATCATTTCTCCCTCTCTATTCTCCATTGCTTCCCACTCTGTCCTGTTTCTCTTCACGACTCTCCTTCCCTTTTCCACATGAATAATCTCTACCATCCTCCCCTGCTACCATCATCCTTCATCCTTTCTCTTTCCTTTCCCAATATCTTATACACTCTTTCCTCCTTGACCAATCTCACTCTCCTGTACTCACATATCTTTATCTTTCTTCTTTCCTCATCCCTCATCCCCCTCTACATCTCCCTTCTATCATCTTCATCTGTCTCTCTCCCTCTCTCTCTCTCCCGCTCTCTCTCTCCCTCTCTCTCCCCTATCCGATCTCCCATCCTCTACCCACAATCATTCACCCTGACCTCATTCTTTCTCACTCTCCTCCTTCTCTCTCTTTATCTCCCTCTCTCTGTATCTCTCTCTCTATCTCTCTCATTCATATATCTCTCTTTCATTCGTCTCTCTCTCTCTCCTCCCCAATCCTCCCTCTCCCTTCCTCAGAGGCTAAGAATTGGGTTATTGACAGTAGCCAAGGGGGGAGAGCACCTCTCTTGGGGTGGCTGGGGCATAGAATAATCTGTGGGAGCAAAAAAAAGCACTTTGGGATGTTTCATTTTGGGTAATATTACAGTTTATCTTAATTGGGGATGGAATTATTGTTTTTAAAGGGGTTACAGGGATCAAGACGAATGATTTCTATATTGTTGGAGGGAGGTAGAGAAAATGGAAATGCAGAGGCAACAAATACAGAAATGACTACATTTTTAGTATGATACAGGTCATGATGATTTTCGGCATATCTATTCTTAGAAGGATTAAAAAGATGTAGAGAACATAGCGTAAACCTCTTTTCCAGTAAGAAATTATTGAATAACAGGAGTGAAAATGAAGAAACATTTTTATTTAATGATTATTTAAAAACACAATTTTTGGTGAAGATGCTTTACAAAACAATAAAGATAATCAAATTAGATATTCTGAGTTTATTATACCAATGTACAATAAATCTAAAATGACAATTGTATCTATAATCTTGTTCCATGTTGTATACGCAGGTTGTTCGAAATACAGCTTACATTGCTAATAATTATTTTTCTAAGTAAGATATGAAACAATTGAAAGCATCAACCTTGGTATTGGTGAATACATAGTTATGTTAGATATTATTACATTAATGTATTTTATGCATGCAGAAAAGGTTTATGTTTCTGCTTAAAGACATTGTCACACATTGCAGTTGCACAATTTAGATAATTCTCAAACCAAGCTGTCTGTCCTATCTAAATATATTCAGATAGATGAAAAATCAACAGAGGATCCAAAAATAAAGAAAATTATTCATGCACTATCAAGATATCTATGTACATTGAATTAAAGCGTCAGGATTATGCATTAATACCTGTACAAAGCCTATGGAGGCGACGTTTTAGATTTTCGCTTGTTTCAAGCACTAAACGTTGATTTTAAAGCCTTATATTTTCCGAGTTTAGTTTATATGCACCATCAACCTTTCAGATAACCTCTAGGATCTGGCAGTTGAGAATTTTTAAAATGAAAACAATGTTAAACAATGGCTAAATACGTTGGTGTTTGATGCTATTGAATGTGATTAATTTAGTAACCCTTTCTGCGTTGGATTAATTCGGAAGATAAGGATTAAATAGCCCAAGCCACCCGCTTGACAATAGAAAGCACGCTTTGGCTATTGTGTGTGCCCCTTGAGTTAACATACAAAAGAGCACTTCCAATAGAGGTGGGTAGCTATGCAGAAATGCAAACAAATTGACTTTATTTGTTAATGCTGCAGTTTGACAGCGTGATCTCGATAAGATGTGAAGTAACTGGGAATAACGCTGTAATGACAAATTTAAAAAAGATGATCATTATTATTAATGTTAGATGCATCACATAGATTGTGTCTGTGATGTTATAACAGTGAGCTGAATGGACAGTGAAATTGGACAAAATAAACAATCTCCATTCAAGCCTATACATACAGTTTATGATACAAAGGAACTTTCTGGTCATGTGTGGCTCAGTGGTAGAGCGTCTGCCCCATGAACGGAAGGTCGTGGGTTCGATCCCCAGCCGAGTCATACCAAAGACTTATAAAAATTGGTCCATCTGCCTTCTTGCCTGGCGCTCGGCATTTAAGAAAGGAGAAGGGTAATAATAACTTTATGTTATGCAGGGCCCGCGCTGGAAGAGCAGCAATGCTACCTTACAGCTGAATGTGGCTACCCTGGGTAAATAAGATATATTATTATTATTATCATATATTCTCTCCCATTCTTATACCTGTTCACAAAATAAGCAGGGAATTATCTTTCTTTTGTAAAGACCTGAATGGGATTGGTTAACTTTGCCCACTTTTTGTCTATTCTGCATACATTTTTTGTAGCACTATCTTCACAAGATGTGAAACAACTATTTCCCCAAAATTCTTCTGCTAAGTAATTCAACTTAAAGCATAAATAAATCATAATAAAGATTCCATAAATATAACATTTCCTGTATAAAAGTATAACAGTGTTCTCTCGTTATATGCTGCATTTACGAGGGCAGCTTGTTTACCATGATTCTATCACAATATTAAGACGTGAGGTGAATTTTAGTATATAAATGCAAGGCTTTCATCACCAGTAAAAGGCTTAGAGTGTGGTTATGGTTCTCAAATTGACTCTCCCTTTAATGCAGCTGTTTGGTAATTCATATTCTAATTTTGATATTCCAAAATGGCATCTTTGTGTACTCTCAATACGTCTTTTACCTTATAATCTCAATAGAACTAGTATTCTGCAATCTTAACCCATTAACTACTGGATTCTGAAATACCCATAGACTTTGTGCAGGGACTGCCCGGTTCCAGTAGTCAATGGATTAACTGATCATCTTATTGATGGAAGCATTTCAATTACCTTTTTAAGAGATACTGAAAACTAACAGATGCTTTAAAAATATCAAGTACATGCAAGAACTACACAAAAACATTGTCAGTGTAACTAACCGCAGAGTGTATATATCAACTGCACTTTTCACCTTGTTTGTGGCATCGAGCGACTTGAATGACGTTAAAGACCTCGAAATGAGAAGCTGGAGATGGATATCCTAATCCTAGGGGATTAAGGGATAAGTAAATCCAGACTTGGAGACTTAGTTTAGGGATTAGGTGAAATGTCTGACACCAGTTTGGGTCTAAAGACATCATGAATATTGGCGTATGGTATTGTCGATTATTTGCTCCAATACAAAGATAACAGCTGAGGATTAGATACTAAAAGTGTATTTTGCATTATTGTTTACTTATGCAGAGTTCAAGTTAGGATTTGATCTGGGCATAATATACGATGAAGATGAAGGGCACTCTTCTACTCATGCCAAACAAAAGAGAACTGTAGGAAATCTAAAGAGGGCACCTACGGGTATTTCCTTGGGTGGGCTTTTGATAAATCTAGCCCTGCAGTGGCATCCAGTACTTTAAAAGTCAATAATTTAGCATACATAGGCTTTTAGCAAATTCACTGAATTTCATATCTTTTCACAAGTTATTTTTCACATTTTTAAGATTATTCTACAAAAGTCTATGCATTCTAATGAGTTTATATTCTAACGAATTTTACAAATTTGTGAAATGAAAACCCCAGCAAAAACTTCAGCTTTTGGAGTATGACAATAATAGTTATGGGAGGGATGTTTTTGTTCAATCCCCAGTCACATAGGGCCCAGAAGCAACATATTTCAACGCAACTCTTAGTTCGCAGGCACCTAACTGTGAACTTTACAAAGAGTCGTGTTCAATCATGTTGCTTCTGAGTTTCTATGTGACTGCGGCCTAAGGAGCTGAGAATAATGATCAAACTTTACTTTTAAGTTGATCAACTTAAATTGTGTTGATTTGAGTTAGACATTCATCACTTTGGGATGTAAATCTCAATCATATATAGTATGGAAAAATGAGACTTCCGCCAACCCTTTTGGTGTCAAATCCTTCGCTGGTACCACTGATATTTTGTGAGAGGATATGGGCATGTAAAACAAAGCCATTTGGTGATTTTTTTTTAATATTATGATTGTATCTTGGGTTGCAAGAAAGTAGGTACCTAATTTTACAGGAAGATTAATACGAGAGTAAAAAGAGAAAGAAAAAGAACAAATACAAAGAATTAGAAGAAAGACGGATATAGAAAACAATGTCAAAGTGATTACTCATAACAGTAAAATACAATCTTAAAACAGACCTCAATATATCACTGTCTTCTGCATTAAGAAAAATCAATTCTATACTTCTTACAAGCGCTTTTGATTGGCATTCCGGAAACACCTCGTCTATCTCCAATTTCAAGATCAAACACAGCAATAATTCCTCGCAAAAATCCACTTAACTTTGTGAAAGCAAATCCCTTTTTACTTCAGAGAAATTAAAGAAGCATCAACTGTGCGTACAGTTCCTTATAAAATCACCTTTCTAGTCTACACCTTAAAATGGTCCGTAAACAAGCAGACAAAACTTATACTTTGTCTTGCCTTATATTACCCCGTTTTGCCCAATTGGAGGTATAATTGAGCGTAAATAAGCAGTGCCTATATTTACGGAGCGATTAATTTTGCGACGGCGCTCAAACATTTGTAGAAATGAATCATGAATAAAGTGGGTAAATGGAATAAATGATTACTGTTAATTGGAGAGGTACACTAGTATGGATTCGTCATTTGTTGGTAGTGGGGGTTTTAGTGTGCTGATTAATGTTGAGTTGGGGCGGGGTGTAATTGAATGTAAAAATGGGGGTAATGGGGAATGGAATAGCTCGAGGGGGAGGGAAAGATTGAAAAGGTGGACTGAATTGAGGGACGTAAAAAGGAAGGAAGAGACAGGTATATGAAATTGATGGAGAGCAATAGAGAGATATGGAGAATTGAGTGTGTACTGTAAAAGCCAATATTTTAGCGAAAAGATAAATCTCGCTAATAATTTTGTACCAGTTCGACACACTGGCACGTTTTAATAATTTTGGCAGTGTCTGTACACATAGAAATGTGCTTCATCCACAGTGGAAATTTTCACCAGGCCAAGCCTGTAAAATTTGCAAAAATTAAACCAGCGAAAAGCGCAAATTTTGGCTTGCACAGTAATTGAGGGGATGTAAAAGAATAGAATATATGTATATATGTTACTGAAAAGTTATATGTTACAAACAAGTAGCTTCCATATTCATTCAGTGAGAAAGTGAGACACTGTTCAAAATCTTTTTTGTAGACTGAGAAGAGAAGAAATTCCTGTGTGGGTCTTCAGCTATTGTAAATGCCTGAATTTCATGTTGTTTACTTTGTCTCATTTCTTTGTATCTACTGCTCCTAGTGAGCCACTACAAGTTTGGACAAAGTCTGCCGCCAGAAAATAGGTTAAAACCAAGATACACTTCCCCACAGTATGAATCATACCCTCTTTTCTCTACCAAAGTGATAAACATGAAAATAATTGAAATCGACTTGTTGCTGGTGCTTACAAGTCACAACGATTCATCTTGGCGCACCATAGACGACGGTATTATTAATCAAACGGCTTAAAGTTTATCGTTTTGCTTTGTGCTTCTCAAACGCCAACAGCACTTCTGATTTTAGGTTCCTCAGACTTAAGAAAGAATAAAGAGAGGATTAGTTTGTAGGTAATGGTGGCGAGTAGTTTTTAATTGGTGTAAGTCTGTTGTAAGGCAGGCAACTTATGACTTGGTCAATTAGTTGTGACAATAACTGCAAGGTTTGATTTTAAATTAGGGTTTGGAGGAGAGAACAAGGAGAGAGAGAGAGAGAGAGAGAGAGAGAGAGAGAGAGGGGGAGGGGAGGGATGTAGGATGGAAGCAGCAAAAAGTTGTGAAATACAAGGGAACAGGGAAAAAAGAAAGGAAGGGGAGAGTTGGGAAAAGTAAAATAAACACAGGAGGCAAAGAAAGATAGAGGTGGGGGATCAGATGTCTGAAAGAGAAGAGAAAATTTGAGAATTAAATGAGTGAATAAAAATGAATGTGGAGGTGTCATAGTGTATTGGTTCTGACACTCGTATTTTCAACCATGGCGTTAATTTCCTTCAGCAAGGAATTCATCCACAGTGTGCTGCACTCAACCCAGGTGAGGTGAATGGTCACCTGGCAGGAATTTTAATTCATTGAAATACTTGAGTACTGGTAGTGGTGAGCTAAATCCAAGGAATGGTGCATACCACCGCTGGGAGTTCCTGGACTAAAAGATAAACCATAGCACTGATTAAGACATTGAAATCTGTGAGACATTATTTTGAGTAATTTGAGCGCCCAACTGAGGCGGTGAACGGCGCTATATAAGATATATATGTGCGCTTTGTAGATTCCTTGTGTTACTATAAAGAAACAAGCAAAGAAAGGAGACGGATGGAGACAGGAGGAAGTTGTATATGTAGAGAAAGAGCGTATATGAAAGAGAGTTTGATTTGATTTGATTTTATTCATCAGATATAACATAAACGATACCGTGACAAGGATAACCCATGAAAGCCGAAAGGCTTATTTCCAATGGGGTCCTTAATATAAGTACAAGATACATCATAAAACAAAAATAACATCAACAAAAGACAACAATAATCAATCCAAAGTGTTACATATAGAAAAACAGTTGGTAAAACATCAAACGCCCATGGACCGTTACCGGGTCTGAAAAGACAGTAACAACTCGCATATATAGGTACATAAAAGTAAATAAACAGAAGTTATCGAAGGCCCTGAAGGGATTCGGTTTTCAAATATTTCTTAAGCAAAATTTTGAAGTGAGGAAATCTTTTTAATGTGGGTTGGGAGGGAATTCCAAAATTGAATGCCATTGAAATAGAACGAGTTTCCGACCTGATTTGTCCGTTTCAGTAAAACAAAATTCAATTGGCTGTGTCTTGTATGATGACTATGGACATTTGAAACACAAGAAAAATTTTCTGACATATAGTGGCTAACATTATTAGAGGGTAATGGGGTGTGAGAAAATGATAGGTAACAGTGAATTGAGAGAGAAAAACCTTAATTGGTAGTCATCTCTGAAAGGGGGAAAGAAAATATGAGAGGAATTTAAAAATATTGCAAACGGAAGGAGGAATCAAGATAGTCAAATTTTACTTGAAAAAAGTATAAATTTCTTGAAAATGGCGACATAAATTTTAAACCATCCAAAACTTAAGACCGGCAAAGGGTGTTTGACACTGGAAATATATGAAAATGAAATGTAAAACCATAAAACCTAATGCTTGATGAAGGCGTAACCAGTTTGAAAAAGAGAGTAATACTAAACTCTAGATATTGGCAATAATGAAACGATAGAGCACTCACCGTGTTTCTATATTCCTGCAAACTTATAGTTCGCGGCATGTAATGATCACTGTTTTTTGCATCTTCAAAAGTAGCAGTGTCTTTGTAAAAAACTTCGGGCCATACAGGTGACTGGGATATCAAGTGATCGTCATGGTAACTTGAGCTTGAAAATAAAAAAAGATAGTATTCAGTTCTCTGTCTTCTCGGGTTGTAATTTGAGCAGGCTTTTAAGACATCCCTTTTTAGTGCATTCGACTTGACATCAAATGGTTGGTTGAGTGGTTAGGCACTCTAATTCTGTTACGTTTTTATGAAAGATTTGTCTTTATCCTGAACATTGTAAAAAAAATATATATTTCTGTGTTCCAACAACAAGAAATTAATTATTAAATCATATCTCTTCTTCAAGTTACTTATCTCCATATATTTGTAGGCAATTTATTTCATCCATTTATTTTTTTTTAAGTCACCACTATCTTTCAATTGTGTCTCTTCACTTTTTATTCCTTCTAATCATCTCTTTCTCACATAATTTCTTGGTGTTTCTATCTCCAATATCTTTCTCCATCGTTTCTGTAATGAGTTCTCATTACTCTTGTTTACTTATCACAAATCATAATGTCCCTCTATTGTTCCTCTTTGATCATTCAAACACTATATGTCTTTAATGTAATGATTATTTGTTGAAGCTTTTCTCTTTTTTTCTCTGTATGTCTGTTTGTCTGTTTTTTTCTCTCTCTCTATCTTTTGAATTTATTCTACTTGTATGTATGGGCATTAATTCTCTATGTGTGTGTGTGTGTCTCTCTCTCTCTCTCTTTCTCTCTGATATAAACACATGTCCCATGCTCCCATATATCATTAACCACTATATTTCCCAATCTCTTT
>BQKZ01002095.1:41826-79813 GCA_036244855.1 Temnopleurus reevesii
CCCCAATCATGCTATTATTACCTGGTGTTTTTACCAGTACGTTTTTGCTCCTTCTGTACTAATCTGTATTTTTCTTCTTTATCCCAACTGTTTTTCAATATTTCATTCATTCATTTTTTCTCGTTCCCTCCATCCACAACCCAGCATGAATTAATGCTACATTCCATCATCATCCAAGCATGTTCTTATTACCTGGTTTTTCTACCCATAGATTTTTCTTCTTTTTATAAATTAATCTCAGTCTTCCTTTCCTTTATCTCAATTATTGTATCTATCTTTATTTCATTCATTCATTTTTTTTTCTCGTTCCCTCCATCCACAATCCAACATGAATAGATGCTATCGATCAGTTCCACCCCAATCATGCTATTATTACCTGGTGTTTTTACCAGTACGTTTTTGCTCCTTCTGTACTAATCTGTATTTTCCTTCTTTATCCCAACTGTTCATTCATTATTTTTTTTCTCGTTCCCTCCATCCACAATCCAACATGAATGGAAGCTATCGATTCGTTTCGCCCAGGAGCTACATCCCTTCCCTATCCAAGCATGGCTTCGTTATACGCATCAGTGCGTGATTCCCTTAATCACTAGGGTTACAACAGGTCACAGTGTCCTAATCAGTCCTGCGAAAGAGAGACAGAATGGATGAGAATTAAGATAGAACATACAGAGTTTAGATACAGAAAAATAACAAGAAAGAGAGAGAAAGAGAGAGGGAAGCACACACACACGCGCACAGAAAGAGGGAAACAGAGAGAGAGAGCAGTAGGGAAAAGGAAGATATAGAGATAAAGAATATGATACATATGAATAAGAACAACATTGGAAGGAAGGGATATATGATTCCTTTAATCACTAAGTTTGGAATAGGTTGCAGCACCCTAATCAGAGAGAGAGAGAGAGAGAGAGAGATTATATATGGCATTTGTGAATAATACAGAGATATTGAGCTCTATAGATGTGGAAAGAGGGAGAAAATAAAGCATATTGGGTTCTTTGGAAACAGTACCAAGAAAACGAGATGGATAGATACAGGAGTACATAGCGAGAGAGAGAGAGAGAGTCTGAGAGGAATGAGTAGATGAAGATATGGAGATATGGAGATAAAAGGAAAATGATAGAACTGATTCTATTAAGAACAATAATTAAATTTGTACATAATAATAGTAATTGCTGCCTGTAAAATTGATGAGTTTTCTTTTCTCTCTCTCTTATGTTGCAGGTAAGTGTGTTTGAAATCAAGTCCATGCTAGTGGGTCTGTTGAATACATTCCAAGTATTGGTAAGTTAACTGCCTACCAGTAGAGAATAGTTACTCAAAAACACCTATCCCATAGAATTAGGCCAAAAACAAAATTTCTTTGTGGTTCCAATGAATACATTTTTTTAAAGCAAAAAAAAAAAAAGATTTTGAAAACATTTAATGTTGCAAATCTAATTTTGAGGCAGAGAAATGCTGAGAAACACTTGTCCTTCTCTGATTTTGTGTATCTGTAAACATTTTTGGATGGACTTTTGCTTGGCATTGGAACGATGGCATATATGCATTGCGTGTCGTTTGTACCAACAAGGGATACAGGTGCGTGTGTGATATTGTACGAATGTTTGTAAAGTAACATGAGTCTAGTTCCGATCTTCGATAGAGGATGTATGTTTGTCGTGCAGAACATGAAGCACTTAAGTTCTCTTAAAGGGGCTGGATGTTCCTTAAAAAACAAATGTTTAGTTTTGCATGTGTACATTTTGAATATTTTGCCTTGACATTAACTAGGTGTTGCTAGTCAGTTTTAGATACTGTAGAAGCCAATATTTTCGCGATTTCCGACCAGTTTGACACATTGGCTTGTTGTTATTTTCACGTTTTTGACAGTGTTTGAACACAATTGAATGTGCATTTATATACAGAGTGGAAATTTTCGCGAGGCCATAGCCGAGAAATTAGCGAAAATAAACCACCTCAAAAATTTCAGCTTATACAGTATTTGCCTACATGTAATAGGCATCATTTACATAGGTATTCTGAGTTATTAAGAGTAGCTTTGCTCACGAAAGGGGACAGAATTAGCATTCAAACCACTTTGACAAAATTAATGAGAGAGTGTTGCTCTAAGGTTGTGATCAATTGCAAATTGCAACTATTTATATTATTTCATGTGACAGATTTGTGACACTAGAGTGTAAAAAAAATTGCATGTTTATGATATATGATCAAATAAAACAATAATTTCAATTGAACATATTAGTTCCATTGTGATTAACCTGAAGGAGATATGTCAGGGTTTTACCATCTACCTTAAATCCATGTTTAAACACAGAACCAAGTCCTCACTGATATAATCTTAATCATCCATTCTCAAAAAAAAGAAATCCTTCATAACTTGACATGCTGAAAATTTGAGCAAAATTGGATGATCCATTCATTAGTTCTGAATTTTCGAATTTTTCACTTCACCTCTGACGGGCATCCTTTTGGCATAATTTATGATGGCAACATGGGGAAATCCCCATTTACTTTGTACATGAATCTTTTTAATGATGGATGAATGTTATATTTCAACTTAGGAATCACCATCATCATGTCTGAAATGTTTGTGGAATTTGATTTGATTTGATTAATTTATTTTCCATTTCAAAAACATACAATATAACAAAAAAATAGGTGTGAACAATATCGAGCAAACATAAATTGTAACAAGATTACAAAGCAAAATGGCATACAGATATTTACAGGATAATTGTTTACAAATAAAGGGTTGAATTAAACGACAAAGCAATTATGAATTTGATTGCTGGAAAAAGCAAGGCTTGTGATACGCAAACCCCTGGGTTAAAGTTACACTAAAGAAAATAATTATAGTCGTTATAAGGAATAAGGGATAATTTGATATATTCAAAGAAAAAAAATCAAATTTTTGATAAAAAAGGAAAATGTGAAATTTTCTATACAAAGTGCATGGGGAGTTCTCCATGTGTCCATCATAAATTATGCCAGAAACAATCAATACAATTTACCTATTAGAAATTCACAACCTATGATGCTCGTCTTATTTTTTGATAGCACATCAATGTTTAGTTCAGTTCAGTTCAACTTTATTTCCATTAAAAAAATCATAAAAAATCAAATAAAATTATGATATTTACAATGTAAAAACATGTTCAACATTCTATTTTAAGGGAAGTTCCCTTTTGACAATTATGTGTGATACAATGATTCCAAAGTGCATGTGCCCCATCAATTATGTAAGCTGAAATTTTTTGCTTGGGTTTATGTTTGCAAATTTTGCAACTGTGAATATGCTAAAATGTTCACCCTTTATAATGCCAATAGATTTGTGAACAATGATCCTTCAGAAACTGATAATAGAACTTACTAATGTGTGAAAAGATCTGAAATTCAGTGAATTCACTAAAATTCATGTTCGTTGAAATATTGGTTCTTACAATATTTTATTTACAATATACTTTCGTGTGCATTGCCTGAACCTGAAGCCAACGAAGCAAATTTCCCATTGTGGACAAATAAAATTATCTATCTATCTATCTATCTATCTATCATTTAGTGAGAATAAGATATGTGCCTTCATTGTGCACTGAAATCAGATTTTTTTTTTAAAGTCTTTATTCAAAATCTGCAATCGACAATTTGGCAAAGCACAGTATACAACATGAATACATCATACATAATTAGTAAAATTATGAATAAAACAATCTTAAACATTTGAAACTAACAACAAAAACAACTGATGAAAATTAAGACAAAAAATAAAAAGAGGGTTACAGCAATGAGATATTTTGCCACCTTTTGTCAAATAATACAAATTTGTTATTCTTAATATAGATAAAATGCTCTGTTGCATGAAAATGTCTTTACAAATTTTTAAAGGAGGCAATTGATAACGAACTGAGCTTTTAGTTACCCAAAGAGTAAGTCAAAATTTTAATTTTTGTATGCTGTTTTAATATCCTTTAACATTTGTTACACGGCTAACATGAGAACATTCAACTCATAAATGATTTCCTGTACACACTACTCTCTGCACACACCTGCGCATAATGTCAATGATTGTGTCAACCAACGCTTGTAAGAATGTGTCCCGTTTCGCCTTTTTGTAAGAGCAACGTCCTCGCTGTTTGCCGATTTGAGCATTCAATTACTGAGTAAATTTGGGTAGCGTCTGCCTGTGTTTGCCCCAACTCAATATGCCTATGTATCCAGCTGATGGTAATACACGTGAATGATGTTATCGCAGAGAAAACTGTTTTCTTATGGCTCTCCAATGCGAAATTGCTGTGTTAATGTAACGCTGAATCGGTGCCGATGTTGTGCAAACCTGGAGAAAGTGTTTGAAAAAAGTGTCAGTAAAAGTAGTAAAATAAACCAATGATTTAGTTGTTTTATCGTAATACTAGTATATAACACTGAAATGTGGTAATAAACTTGTATCACTGAAATTAAAAAAAAAACAATAATAACACCATTTCAATTATTGCTTAAAGGTTTCACTCGTGGAGGAATGATGAGAAGAATGCCTCATGGTACAACGAGTTATCTTTCTTGGGAATGTTAGTGGTCCAGAAAAGGAGTGGGTAGGTCCTTTTCAGGACGACTCACATTTCCAAGAAAGGTAACTTGTTGAACCGTGAAGCTTTCTCCTTACCATATCAATTGCTTTAATTCATTGTGGTCATTCTGTTATTTTTCTAATTTTGTACAATGATGGGTTCAAATGATTGTCTCTTATACAATGAAATGTTTCTATGGAAATATATCGAAAATAACACTCCTGGAATATATTGATATATAACTAGTGTTATATTTTTTCTGGTGATGTGATTTACCATATTTGTAGTCTAAAACAAATCTCAAACACCTTTAATCCGTATCCTTTTACTATGGCCCTACAGTAAGTTTTTTTTAAAGTTGCTTTGTAATCACGTTTGCACATAGGGGGGGGGGGGTTAGTGTGGTTGGGATTGTATAGGATAAAAATGTTTTGGTTTAATTTTGTATTGTTAGACTTTTATTTCCTCTTTCTTTTGCTCGTATTTTCTGTTTCTGGTCCCCAAGGAAGACCAGCTGCATTTATTTGCATTGCAGCTGATATTGGGCTGTTTAGCCATCTCTCTCCGCTCTCTTCTTTTTAACCTCTTTTATTCATATATATATATGTTAAAAATTTTGCTGCTTGCCATGCTTTTTTTAATCGAGTACTTCTTGTAATTTTTCCTATGATGTATATATAATCTTTACTTACTTTTGTATGTTGTATATATTTCCATTTTTTATATTTGTTGTGTTATCTTTTTTTTATGACGGAAATAAGACTAACAAACAAACAAACAAATGTAGAGATAAATTCAATGTTTCGACAAACATCACTCTTTATTCATGAGAATCAAGGGGAAAATAACTTCATTTTCCTGTGAGAAAAAAATAACAAATATTGAAAAAAACTCTGATCGGATCACATAAATAAGAATTGTAATGTGTTCATACATTGCCATAGCAATGGTAATAATGTGTCCTGTATGGGTCCACATTTGAAGCAAAGAAAGGTAAAAGTTTTATGCAATAGCAATTTTGTCTGTTTTCTGTTAATTTAGTTTATTTCAAGTACATATAACATAATTTCTCCTGTGTGTGAATGCTATTCTGCAAGTTACTTTGACTGCTATTAAATATAAAAAACTCAAATAGATGACAAATAATAATGAGAAATAAAAGAATTTCTGTACATTTATGCCTATTTTCATGAACTTGATGATGGTAATTTTAGCAAAGTATAAGCTGATTTCTTTTTGTGTTCTAGCATTGTGAAAATTTACACTCGGTATAATGCACATACACTTGCATACAAATACTTAAAAAATGCAAAAATAACAGCGCACTAAAATATCAATCTGGTCCCAAAACAAAAAAATATATTGACTTGTACATTATTTAGAATTATTAATCATATATCAAAGTATGCAAACAGGAAAGATATCTATAATGATGTAGATTACAATTTGTTTACATTTATAAAGGGTATACAGGTAGTAGTTCAAAACTTGACCTTCAGATTAAAGGGACATGATAGGTATTTGTAGTGGGATGCTTATTCATCAATATTATTCATCAATTTTGTTCATCAATTTTGGTTATCAATGGCAATGGCATATGAAGTCAATTCAAAGTCATTCACAATTGCAAGTATAATTTCAGATGAGTAATGCACAGGGGACATTTTCATTAAAGCAATAAAACAATTTCAATTTGATCAGAAGAAATCGGACCGGCTTATCGGGGACGTTGGCGACTATGGGATGGGGATGGGGTATGGGAGCATAGATGCAGGTATTGCTATCATGGAATTGATATGGAGTCCGATATGACAAGGGAAAACTGAATTATTAACCGACAAACGATATCAAATTATGCCCTGAACTTTGAGGGAAAGTACACATGGACTTGGTGTTTAGAATGGGGAGGCTGGTTAAGGGAGTGGGAGAGAGAAAGGGAGTAGGGGGGAGAGAGAGGGAGGAAAAGATGGAATAGAAGGAGGCAGAGAGATGAACATACTTTGAGAATTTCAGAGGAGGGTGCAGGAAAACAGTAAAGATAGATGGAGAGAGAGAGAGAGAGAAAGAGAGAGAGTATGAATGTGAGAAGGAAAGAAAGGGGGAGGAAGTTGAGAGGAGAAGAAGAAGAAGAAAAGGAAGAAAAGAGCAAGAGAGAGAGAGAGAGAGAGAGAGAGGGAGAGAGAGAAAGGGAGTAGGGGAGAGAGAAAGGGAGTAGGGGAAAAGATGGAAGAGAAGGAGGCAGAGAGATGAAGATACTTTGAGAATTTCAGAGGAAGGTATAGAAAAACAGTTATGTGAGAGAGAATGAGAGAAAGGTTGAATGTGAGAACCAAAGAAAGGGGAGGAAGTTTAGAGAAGAGAAGAAAAAGAAGAAAAGAATGAGAGAGAGAGAGAGAGAGAGAGAAAGAAAGAGGAGAGGAGGGGAGAGATATGGAGGAAAAGATAGNGAGAGATGTACATACTTTGAGAATTTCAGAGGAGGGTGCAGGAAAACAGTTATGTGAGAGAGAATGAGAGAAAGGTTGAATGTGAGAACCAAAGAAAGGGGAGGAAGTTTAGAGAAGAGAAGAAAAAGAAGAAAAGAATGAGAGAGAGAGAGAGAGAGAGAGAAAGAGGAGAGGAGGGGAGAGATATGGAGGAAAAGATAAAAGAGAAGGAGACAGAGAGATGAACATACTTTGAGAATTTCAGAGGAGGGTGCACAAAACAATTAAGATAGAGAGAGAGAGAAAGGAGTTGAATGGGAGAAGGGAAGAAAGGGGGAGGATGAAGTTGACAGAAGAAAACAAATAGAAGAAAAGAGCAAAAGAGAGAGAGAGAGAGAGAGAGAGAGAGAGGGGGGGAGGGGGGAGAAAAAATATGAGAAAGAGAAGAGATTGAATATTGGGGATTGGCAAAATAAAATGGGGGGGGGGGATTTGGAGAGGGAGACAGGGAATTAAAGAAAGTAGAGAAGAAATATGTAATGCCATGTGGGACAATGCCTTGCATTCATTCTGTTAATGAAAATTCACTCTTTTTTTCAGAAAATCCTTAGTTGTGCCTGCAATTTGGTAAAAATCATGTTTAACCCTTATTCACTTTTTTTTTAAATGTTTCATAAATTTTTTGAAAATTGTATATCTCAAGTGAATGAGCAGTTATCCGCGAATACATAACAAATTCTGCCTAAGTTGCCAATGCAAGGATCTCTGTCAACGTACATGATTGAAATTTTGAAAATTTATAGGTTTTTGAATGGTTCAGTTTTTCCTCTGATATTCTTGATTCATTCAGAGCATGATAATTCCAGGGGGTCAAGTCTAATATCTCCAAACAAGACCTTCGGTGAACAGCAGTTAATTCATACAGTTACAGCAAATTCTATATATGGTTCATAAATTTGTAGTGAATATTGGACTAACGAAGAAAACAATATTTCATGAATGACTGAATCTGTATTTGTATTCACTCCAGAAGATGGATGTTCTCTTGTAATTCATGAGGATAATCAATGTTGATTGATTGGCCTGGTTTGCCAACGGCATTTTCAATATACTTCTCTGTTTCATATATTTCTCTTCCAAAATGATGTATGAATGTCACTGCTTGTGTTCCCACACAAAATGATTGCATTGCTGAGGTTGATTATTTCTATCTTTTGCCTAATGGCTAAAATGATGATGATAATAATGATGTTGATTATGCTGACAACGATGGTGATAAAGATGATAATGGTGATGAATGTGATGATGATGATGATAAGGATGATATGAATGATGGTGGTGATGATTATAAGGATAATGATGATGATGATAATAATAGTGTTGATGATGAGGAGGATGAGGAGGTGGAGGAGGAGGAGGAAGGGGGAGGGGGAGGGGAGGATGACTGTGATGATTATGATGATGGATGGTGATAATTGTGGTGATGGGGAATGTAGTAACGATGATGATGATGATGGCGCGAAAGAATTGGGCAATGGTTTCATGTAATGTATGTATATTCTCAAGAAGTAAACTCTGATTAAAGTTCGAGTCATGTGTAATTCTAAGAACTAAAAACAGTACAACTTTCCCTTTAGAAATTATGTTGTCTTTTCCACTGACTCATCTTAAACACACCATGGCATATTCGACCTTATCCAAGTTATGATTGGCTGAGACAATCTTCGTGCTTCAATGCACATTTGAACCACGAGGGATGTGATTTGGACCTTGTTAGCTGCGTTTACGTTGCCTGATTCATATCGATCGGTCAACATTTTTACTTTCCCC
The DNA here is from genome assembly GCA_036244855.1 of Temnopleurus reevesii. Taxonomy (NCBI): domain Eukaryota; kingdom Metazoa; phylum Echinodermata; class Echinoidea; order Temnopleuroida; family Temnopleuridae; genus Temnopleurus; species Temnopleurus reevesii. The sequence goes on from BQKZ01002095.1 coordinate 50,648, forward strand.
GTCTTCTTTTTTTTTCATCTTGCATTTGTTCATGAGTTCTGTCATTCTGGTGTTCATATTTACCCTGCCACCTCTTCTTGCATAAAAATCTTGCTTTCCAATGAATACCGGGTCTCTCCCTCCCCTTCTCTCTCTCCGTCTCTCTCTTCATCTCTCTCCTACTTTCTTGCTCTTTTCCCTCTCTTCTAAGCCTTCCCCTTCTAACCCCCTCCATCTATCTCTTTCTTCCCAATCTCTAATATCACTCCTCACATTCTCTCCCATATATTTCTCTTTCTCCCTCTCCCTCCTTTTCTATCTCTCCTTTCATTCTCTTATAACTCTCTTCTCCACCTCCCCACCCTCTCCCCTCTCTCTATCTCCTGTCTCTATTTCCTTCCTTCTTGTATCCCACCCATCGACCTTCCCCCTCTCTCTTCCTCCCTCCTTCTTCTTACCCTCTGTCTATGATTCTCTCCTCCCCATTTCCTTATTCATCTTAACATTCATCTTCACACTTTCCTCATCTGGTGTACTATACTATCGAAACTCATTTTCACCATTCATCTATCGTTCCACTGTATTCCTTATTTTCCTCTTTGCTAGGTTAATTTGACCTTCCCCTTCTTCTACTATCTCAAGGTCTCTTTGGATGCGATTGTTTGAACAAAGCGATTGCTTGAGAACGCTTCAAGTCTGTTTGGAAGTGGGCTAGTGTAACCACATATCTCCAGTGAAAAAACTACTTTCTGTCAAGTCTACATTATTCTTATTGCATCTCAACAAAATATTGTTGGGGTGGGGCATATATTCGAAGGAAAAAAATCAATGGGTTGATGTTAAGTATAGAGTTGGCAACCTTCAATCGACCTTCATGTTTCTAGAGGCTTTTAAGTATATATTAGTCAGTTTCCAAGCGTAGTGAGGAACAATTATGAGTGAAAGCATTTTCCCCCTAAGGAATATGTGGACGTTTATCTAGGTAGCACAGCGTTTAGTATAGAGAAAGGGTAACTCCTCGTTTTACAATGTTAAGAACTACTCTTGTGTTCAAAGTACTTACAAATATTCCAACAAACTTAAAGACATTGTTGCACGTTGAAATTTTGTAGTTTAAAAAATTATTAAATCAAGCTCTCTGCCCCATGATATTACAATCAGATTGATGAAAAAAATAGGAAAATTAATGCAAAAAGAAGAAATTATATGGCACTATCAGGAAATTTATGAATAGTGCACGCTTTATTAATTAACAGTGTGCATTTGGAGCTCATACTTTGAATTTTTAGCTTTTTTAGAGCTTTTTGGCAGCTGTGTTATATACACCATCAACTATTTTGGTAAAATATAGGATCTGGCAGATGATTTTTTTAAAGTGAAAACAATGTTATTCAATGCCTTTATTCAGTGCACTGGTACATAAGAGTCATTTTAAATTTCAACAACTTTAATGTCTGTATCTTATTATTTTTTTGGAAAAAAGATAGATGGTTACAGGTGTTATTCATCTGACCATTCCTAAAAATTTAGTGCATTCTACCAAATAAATTTTTGAATGTTGATATAAATTTATGCATTGTAAAACTGAATTCCAACAATGGTATGGGGCTTCTACACAATAACCCTTCATTCATTTCACAAATGAATTGCATATTAAGACAAATGTAACCTCGTGGCGCGGGGAATTGGCCCAGTGTCCGATCGAGGGCTGGCGAAGGGACATTCATTACGGGCTAATGAAACATAAATATCAATCTCAATGAATGGGACTGTAGAGATAGGCATGTGGACTTGTACTTTACTACATCAATTTGTATAGATGGGACTGGAGCTAGGAATGGGTGATGGCCTGCACTTTGCTTCACCCTGTAGAATTTAGTTCTTGATTTAGTTCTTGATTTGTGATATAGATGGTGGTGGATGGATGACACACAGATTTTGTGACAAGAAAAGTACAGGGGGGTTGGAAAGTGAGAAGGGGATACAAAGGGAGGAAGAAGGCGCCGATTTGAAAGGAAGACAAAGGTAAAGATTGGTCGATAAATAGGCAAAGCATAAGGAGAATCCATGTAGATAGATAAATAGATAGATAGAAAGATAGATAGATTGATAGATAAACATGAAAAATTGGTGGAAGATATCAAGGGGTTGGAAAATGAGAAGGGGATACAAAGGGAGGGAGATGGCATTGATTTGAAAGGAAGATACAGAGAGAAAAGATTAATAGATAGATAGACTGAGCAAAAGGAGAATCTATGTAGATAGATAGAATGAAAGATAGATAGATAGATAGATAGATGAGATGAAAAAATGGTGAAAAGATCCAGATCTAGGAAAAGGTGTATAATAGAGTAGGGAAGGAGGGTTGGAGAGAGGGGGAGGGAGAACTTAGAAATGGAACCAATTGAAACAGAAGTGGTTGAGATATATATAAGTTGAGCAGAGGGGGGGGGGGGGGGTGTATACAGATAGGGATAGATTGTAGAAATGAATTAGGAAATGACAGAGAGATAACGAAACAGGCAGAGTAAAAACTTAAAGGGAATTCAAAAATATGAATTGAATGAAATATGGATGGAGAGAAGGTTGTATTCAAAAGAAGAAATAGAAAGAAAAAATGTGACAGATATAGGTATGGGGGAAGGTGGCAATGGGTAGAATTGAAAAGATATCTGTGAAGGTGAACAAAAGAAATAAGGATAGAGAGTGAGAGGCTGCACGTTGAGGTCAATACAATTTTTATTTACAACATTTTTCCTTTGTCGAAAAATAATTCAACGCTTCTATATATTTAATCCATTCATAATACAATATGAAGACAAGAGTGTGCAACAAACATCTATTAAAATAAAACCATGAATCACACTATAGGATATCTGAAAAAAAGTGCATTCTTGCAAAAGTTCAAGTTCAAGACAATTTAGAGTATGAATTTCTCTAAAACATTACTGCACATTAATAACAAAAAATTATCTTTCATGTTTCCAGAAACGACAAAGGCTTCTAAAGGTAATCCCCAAAAGGATTTACAGACACTGAGTCATACACTGGCCAAACCAATTGTTACACAGATATTGAAACGTAGATATGAAATCATATTGTCGACAAGACACTTGTCAAACTGACAGCTTTGATGTATGTAACGTGAACGGTGAGTAAGAATCAAAAGTGCATTGTCGGCTGCCGTGCCGATTTTCGGAACAAGCCATTAAGTTGCCGCACTATGAAAATATTGGGGTTGAACTTTTCATGTAGCAAGTCCGAAATGAAAACAGATTATCCCCTATGCAATTTGGAGATGCAATAACGGCGCGTCATTTAATCAAGGGGACAAACAGGAGGAGACAGATTTATTTTTGTCGGAAGGGGTGGGTTTTCTATCCTTTCCTGTTGCCGACACATTGCTCAGATGACTATGGAAGTATCAAAGTGCCAACAAACTTGGAGACTTGTGCAAATATTTCAACTTTGTGAATTGACATAACATCCATATTTTGTTGACTTTTAAAGCCCAAATACAGTTTTGGTAAAAACGAATATTTTTGTCTCCAGATTTTGTCTTCAAATCTAAATGAAATGAAATATAGTATCCTGAATATATTGCACAAAAAAATGTGTGAAAAATTAATAAGTTTTGGTAAAGTTATAACCTAAGATATGCAAAATATCTCAGCGTCGTGTACCCCGATACTTATTCAATCTTTTCTTTCGCGATAAAGGACACCTTCTCGTGCACAGAATCGGGTGAAAATTTCAGAATATAATGTTCGTGTATATTTTTTTATCATTCTTCTGTCAAATTTCATAAATAATCATGCTAATGCCTGATAACACACAAAATATTGTTATCACCAAGAGAGGGCGCTAGATATGGTTTAACGGTCAAATTCAAATTTTCAAACATAATCAGTTCGTAAAAAACTTGCTTTGGTCTCAAAATGTGTGTATTAAGATGCATATGTCATGATAAACATCCCGTAAAATTTACATTTCTTAATCGTTACCAAAACTGCATTTGGGCTTTAAAGATATTAAAAAGTTGACTGTAAGTGCTAGCTTTTCATGAGTTGGCATTTTGAGATTATTTTGGTTGTGGGTTCGATTCCTACCAGAGTATGCTTGTGAATGTGTTTTTACTGCATCTTGGACACGCACTGTCAATCAGTGTTTATCCATATCTGGATAAGGCAAGAATTTGTTCAATTATCTACCCAACACAATTATCATTCAATTAATATAATATCAAGTCAGCATGGCAACATAAATTATCTTCACATCCATGGTGGCATAAATTATTGTTAAGGCGAATTGTTGAATGTGTCAGAATATTTATGGCATATTTGTGTCACAATTTCTTGGTATGATAAAGTATCTCACCATATTATATAGAAAAAATAATGACTTGCTTGAATAGATTTCTTTACATGATGTAAAATAGACTTAGTAATGATAATGGTGGCTACTTGTATAGCACACATGTCCACCTTAATGGTGCTCATGGCGCTGAAATATTTACATTCACTATTGTCCGGCTTTAGCTGGCAAAAATTATGGCAATCCGCATTACTATGAATTTATTCCCCATTTACCTCACATGGGTCAAGTGCAGCACAATGCAGATAAATTTCTTGCTGAAGGGAATAAACGACATTGGTGGGATTTGAACTTATGACCCTCTGGTTGAAAGGTGAGAGTCAGAACCACTACACCATGACGCCTCCACTCACCACAGCACCTCCACATAATGAATGTCAATTGTTAATGATAGGTATTATTATTATTAATTAAAATATTTTCACCAGTCTTCAAGTCTAATGGCACTTTAGTGCTTCCATAGATGACAGAAATGACTATGATGTAATTGGTGTTGGTGTGATGTGGTGCTTTATTAGGTTGTGTCATGTAATAGGTCGGTGGATATTGGGACCCTGTGTGAGTAAGGCCTGGGATGATACCGGTGAAATATTGTTTCATTGGTTGCGGAGAGAAGTAAATCCGGATGAATGTTGGGTGAAGGAAATTTGACAGGTATTTAGGTTAGGAAGTCTGATAATTTGGTGTCGATGCAAGGGTTATGTTTTCTTGGCAAATTCATGTCTTGTGAACTAATGTGTTAAAATTTAGTCATCGTTGAATATCAAAAGAGTCGTAGATAGTGTTACTCTCCTTCAGTACAAATTTCATCCATGTTATGCTGCACTCAGCCCAGGGGAGATAAATCGGTGTTTGACTGGAATTTTTTCCTTGAAAAAGTAGTATGTGCTGAAAATCTTAAGCCAGTGTAATGGTGCTATAGATGTAAAGCGCTAGAGGACTTAGCACTCTATATTTATTTTTATGGTCATTTGCTTAATACATGTAACTCTAATATTTTCATATCTTAGTTAGATAGCATTTTGTGATGGCACATATTAAAGTGATCGTGGTAAATAATTTGTACTGTATCGTAATTGATTCCACCATTATTAAAATGCAGTTTACTAATAGATGCAAATTTTGTGCACTTTTTAAACATTTGTTGAAAGCTTGCACGAGGCTTGTCCAACCTAGCAACAAGTATTCCATACCACATAGTAACTAAATTCCTTGGCAAGAAACTGCATAAATTTGAACCGAATCCAGCGATTGCCAATAGTTCACAAAAAAAACCCCACATGCATAGCGAGGGCATTTGATTCTTCCTGTTCAAGAAATGTATGTTTGTTATACATGTTTGGAATCCCGAGGAATGAATAAAGTTCAGGCTTGCCTGACGTTTATCAAACATAACAACAAGTATTCCATAATACCATGTAACAAGATTCATAGGAAAGAATCCGCATGAATTTGAAACAAAAAAAGCAACCATCAGTACAGTGAGGGAATGTGATTCTTCTTGTCCGAGAAATGTATGTTTGTTATGCATGTTATGAATCCCGAGGAATAAGCAAAGTTCAGGCTTTTGCAGGGTGTGTTACAATAACAACATAAAGCTTGCATTTACTTGTTCCATGCATCTGGCATCAATACTTTACAGTGTACAAACTTGACCTAGGAGCGGTTGAGATCAACTCTTTCATTCTTTCGAGGCATCGTTATTGTTAACCAAGCAGTACAGAGTAAATTCCCCAGGCCAAGGAATCAGAAATGAAATAAAAGGGTCGACTCGCCACGACCAACAGGCCACGTTCAGAAACACTGGAAACTGAAGTAAGACAATTACCTGTGTGCATGGGGCTGGTAGAGATCTCTAAATTGGCCATGGAAGTGGATCAAAATTGGCAGATAGGTTCAGAAATTGGCTTGATATGGAGTAGAGAAAATGAGAGATAGGGAGAGAGAGAGAGAGAGAGAGGGGTGGGGTAGGGAGAGGAAGAGAAAAAACATAGTGATGAAATAGAAAAAAATGATCTGTTTCAGGGTATGCAGTCAATGACCTTCGTAGGACTTTGATATCACATTTCTTCTTTTCTTGTAAAATGCCAAATAATGGTAAATAAATACATAAAATAAAAGCAAAATTAAAAAGTGTTGTTGAAGAAGTTCTTGTTTGTTGGCTCTTGTTGTCTACTTGACTCGAGCAAAACGCTGGAACATCTAACATAAGCTTACATATGTATTTATATCTGTTTGTAATCAGAAGGTTTGTGTTTGGATGAAAACTGATTTCCATGACATTAGGTTAAATTTGTTGTAAAAGCATTGTTTTTAAGGGGTCAACTTATAGAACTTTTATGATACACACTGTTTTAGAAAAAAATGTATCCAACATTGGACAGCAACATATTTTATGAGTTGGATTGTTGGGGAATATGGGAAAGATCTGGAGTGTTTTTTGTGGCTTTTTTCAAGCAAAATTCACACAATTCATGATAACATAAGACTAAGAAGAAAGTCAACAACCAAAAAGCATCTGAAAAGGACCCTTCAGGTTTAATTTCACATGTTTACCTATGATTTCACAGTGACTTTTCAATTTGAGTAGAAAGCAAAAAAAAAAGAATTAGGTTGGGCCATTTTCAAAGATTCAGTTGGTGGAGGCATCCAAACAATTTTTTGTGGGCCTTATTTCAGATTTTCATTTAAAGTTATCTTTGTAGCTATTGGTTCAGGGGGGGGGGGGGGGGAAGTGTTAAGGAAGAAATGTGAATTATTCCCATGAAATGCACATGTATGTATTCTTATGATACATTTTCTACCATACAATTACTGATAATTAGGTATGTCAAAATTGAACAGGTTTTGATGCATCAACAAATCAGAGGAGTAGGCAACAAAATGTAATTTTGAAAACTAGTTGTCTATCTCCCTCAGGACTAAACAATTTAACAACAAATTAGATGAGAAGAAAACCGCTCAAAATTCAAATGCAAACAGAACTTCCTAACCTGTAATTCAACGGTAAACTGAGATTTGAAGTAGGCTTATTGGGCATTGAATATTCATAAGCCTTGAATGAAAATTGATCCATCTTTGGATAGATGAGACTTCGATCGTCGAGCTGACTGGTGGTCGATGGTGTCAGGTTTGACCAGGCTTATCCCAACGCTTAGCTCGTTTGCTGTGATCGTTAAGCCGTGGTTCACCAAAGTTGTCAGAACGTGTCAAGAACTTGCCCGTTGCAAATCCGCGCGACCGGCCCCCGAATTAGAGCTAGATCGATCGGCCAATTTCAACCAACTTTGAAGAAAATTGGGGAGATTTTTTTTCTTATACGTTGGGAAAAGGATGTGTGGTGATCACTTAAATTGAGGATATTTCAGGGGGAATTGCCTTTTTTTCTAGAGAGAGTGTAAAGTTACGACATCGATAAAGTGAATCATTTGAAATCGATAACGAGGAAAGTGGCATTTGAGTGGCAATGGCAGTATTCGGTGGCTTTTTTTCCCCTGAATGGGTGAAAAACATTATCTTTGGAAAATCTTCAGCCTTGCATGGGCTGTTGAGAAGGGGAGGATTGGACTCATGTGTTGGGGAGATAAATCACTGTTTTTTTATTGAATTCTGCTCAGCATAGTTAATGAGACAAATGTGATAACTCATGTGATAGTAGTCAACATCATACAACAAACATAGAATATTTTACGAGGGGATAGATGAGGTGTATGCCTCTTAAATTTGATGCAATTTTCTGGAGCTTTGTTAGCTTGTAGTTATCCAAACTCCTCGGCCTCCCCCTTCTCTTTCTATCTCTCTCTTTAAGTTTTCCTTCCTTTTTTTTCAAATTCATATGTATTTACTTTTGTTTTATTAATGTAACTTTTGTTGTTGTTTTTTTATCTTTGGAAAGAGCCAACTAATTTTCAGATTGTACTCTTGCTTCCCCCTGTCTCTCTCTCTCTCTCCCTCTGTCTTTGCTTTTCTCTCTTTTATGTGATTTTTGACGTCTTTCCCATTTTTCCCTTTTTCTCAATTTTTCATCCATGGATGCCTAGATGAAGAGGGACAAAACTTACAGTCTATGAAGTTCTGCTTATACCATATTTGCTTTCACATTTTGTTTGCTTTTCATATATATTAAAAGATTCATCCCATAACAGGGTCCAAAGAGTGACCCCCTCAACAAAAAGAATTCTCTAATGGTCTAAGTTTTGTCTGTAGTCACCCCTGCATCCCTGTTTGCTCTGGATTACGTTTGTATATTTCTCTTTTTCCACCTATACCCCACTTACATCGTCTCCCTAAACTCCTTTTCTCCATCATTCATCTTGTCGTCCATCATTTTTCTTCTCTCCTGATGTCGTGCTACAATATTGAATCATTTTTAGCTGAAGGGAATTAATGTGAAGAGTGGGATTTGAACCACCAAACATCTAGTTGAAAGGCAAGAGTCAGAACCACTTAACCACACTTCTACTGCAGTTTTTCCCGTCAATACTACTTACATCATCCCCTCTCTCCGTTTGTCGTTTGTATCCTACCTTCATTTTCCTTCTCCTGATGTGACGCTATGAGTTCATCGAAGGATGACAAAGCCAGTCAAATGGCTATCTAGCATGTAATAGATATCGGCCATCACAATCATTGGCAACGCTTCATTAATATCTTCATCACTATCACTTACATCTACCTGTCGTTGAGTGCAAGCATTTACGCTTGTCAAGAATTTTCAGGTGTAAATCAATGCCTTCGCCGACCTCTTTCTCTCTCTCTCTCTTTTTTTTTCTTTTACACTGATCTCTGTCCTCATCTCCATTTCTATCTCTCTATCTTCCCCTTTTTCTTACCCTTTATGTCTTTTTCTATTCTTCTCTCTCTCTCTCTCTCTCTCTCTCTCTTTCTCTTTCTCTCAATCTCTATTTTACCTTTTCTCCCCTTTCTCTCCTTCTCTGTCTCTCTTTTTCTCTTTCCCCTTTTTTTCTTTCCCCTTCTCTTTCTTTCTCTCTCTCTCTCACTTTTGTTAAATCTTTTTCTTCTTTTATTCTCCTCTTGTTCTCTTTCTCTTTTTCTCTCTTTCTGTTTTGTCTATCCATATTCTTCTGTTTATCTCATTCTTCATGAATGTCTCTTTGCTCCTTCTTACACATCTCTTTCTTTGTTTCATCTTGCTCTCATTTTTCATCTGTTCTGTTCATTTATATTGAAGAAATTTCAGGAATAGCTTAATGTTTGCACAAACTTCTCTCCTTCTCTCAATTACTAAAGATTTATTTCTATTCCTTTCCAATTTAAGCTTTTATTTATCTCACTTTTACTTTTTTGCACAACAAAACATAGTCATACATTTCATGCATCTCATTAGCAACAGGTGCTATCTCTCTTTCTCTATCTATCTCATTTGTTCTGTAATGAAAAGATAGCTCACTCCATTTGCTTATCTTTCAGAGTGGTGTAGGAAGAAGTTGTTTTTTATCTCTCCTCTTTTCTCTTCTCTCTATCTTTCCTCTTAACACTGGAGGATAGTTTTGGGGTGTTACCATGGCGACGCATCCCTGGCTTGGTAGGAATCCATCCCAGTGGAGTTGTCTCACCGGATTACTCCTTAATTTGGGCCTTTTCCGCCTGCTAGGGGGTGGGATCACGTATCCCGTGCTTCCCCCGAACTCTACACCGACCGAACCTGAGTCACGGGGAAAGGTGCGGGCTAGATTAGCTGCCCAGGTGAGGATCATTTGACCCCTATCACCTCACCGTTTATTTGTCTTAGATCGTAAATATGACCCGGACGGGCTATCCAGCGGTGCCAACTCGCCAAACCTCGCGCCTCTGACAAGGGAGGATAATGATTCAGGTGCGCGATGGCGGTATATCCGTGACATTTCGGTGATTCAATCCTCACGCAAACATCCCATCGTTGCGTGGCCGTATTTATAGGATCCACCTCTTTTGCTATATATACATGTATGAGTCATCTGATTGACCAGTATAAGAGCAATATATGGATGGAAATAAAATTCATTTTTTATGGTCTGTGATGAAAGATATCTGATCTACAGGTGTATGACTGATGCAAAATTTGTAAATGTCAAAATGATATGGGGATATAAGTATCTCCAATTTTCTTTCACCGGTGTGGAGTGAGTGATAAAAGGATCATTAATATATCTCACTTTATATGATCCTTCACAAAGAAACAAAAGTTGACACATTTCTGATTAGCAGATAAGTGACTGTTGCAAATTGAGCCAATATTAAATTACATGGGGTATAAGAATACTGGCAATCTAATTTTGCATAAAATTTTTTAAAGAATAAAGAATTTTGAATACAAGATTTGCAGGTGTGTGGTGTAAACTTCTTTTAACACATTCAAAAGAATTCATCCTTTCTTTTCATTTCAGTGAGATCTGTCTGTCAAAGCACCATTCCTCAGTATCATAGAGTATCCCTTTCATTGTGAGAGAGGATGTTTCACTCTCGTTTGTTGAATATATTTCAGAAATTCTACAAGTTATGACATTTAAGTGATATCTTTCACTAGTATCAAGCCCACTTTGGGGTATGATACCCTGTTGGGCGTTGTTGATCATTTTTCACCTGCTCCATCCTCCTCTCATATGAAGTGTCAGTTTGATCTTTCTGTTGTGAAGAAACAAAATTTGAATGAGGAAAAAGAAGGTAATGGAATTTGAGAAGGAATGCATAATTAAAATAGAATGTATAATTATGAACACAGAAACAGAAAGGATTTCAATATTCCATTTGCAGGTGTTTGGTACGATTCGATCAGGTTCCTCTACTTTCTTGTCTATTTCTTTCTTTGATATATATCTGTGAGAGAATCATTTTGAAACCTATATGATGATTACCAACAATGAATAATACAAAAACGAGGCAAATTCTGCAGGATGGTCGAGTCACTTTACATTATTATTACCCTGGCTTTAGCCCGGCAGCCACCATGCAGAGCACTTGTCGTTTCAAGGAAAATTATTCCTGTCAGCTACCCATTCATCTCACCTGGGTTGAGTGCAGCACAATGGATGAATTTCTTGCTAAAGGAAATTAAACACCATGGGTGGGATTCGAACCTGCGACCCTCTGCTTGAAAGGGCAGAGTCAGAACCACTTCACCAAATATAAAAAATGTGCATTATCAGCAGTCAATCAATTCATATGCTTTGTAATCAACCCCTTCCATCACCATCCTCTTTGGTCCTTGTATTGAGTTTCATTGCCGGTTTATGAGAATAAAAAAGTTATGAATTTTGAAAGGCATTAGTCACGCTGTGATGGACATCACCGCCCTCTCAATTCCTCGTGGATTCAAAGCGATGCCTGTCAGGTGGGCATCCCTCAAATTGGCAATCCTCTGATGTAATAAGGGACCAATCATAATTGAGTTGAATTATTGATGTACAGGTGGAGTGAAATGATACCACTGGTCATCAAAGTGCCATACTTAAAAGATTCTTGACAGGACAACCGTTCATGAAGAATAATATTAATTAAATATTGATGATAGGGCTCTTGGTATCATCAAAAAGTCACAAAATTGGCAATTTATGGGGAGTATCAGTTGAATCTGATACCAGGTTTCACGATTGAGCAAGAGTTGGAATTTCAAACGGTATATTAGGCCAAAAGTAAGAATTTGCTAGTTGATAGTATACAGAAAATCAACACCCTGTAACAACCCATATCGCTATAAAGGTGTTTAGTATTTGAAATATTGAATTCTGAAAATGAAATGTTTCTTAAGATGAATCAAAAGACGACTTGTACTGAGACTAGCTTTAGCACAGAGCCTATATAAGGCTCCTTGCGTTGATCTTGAATAAACCGTTTAATTGCTTCAAACTTTTTAATCCATATCATGTCATATAAAATTGTTTTAGGTTAATCTTATCTTCAGTAAAGGACGATGATATTTTTTTTCAGCTCACATACTCTTCAATGTAAAGGACTTTATTCAAGGAATCGTGATGTATAAATGGGGTAATTCCAAATATGCTCGACAATGTCAATCTATACGTTGTTTCTGATCAAACAGTCTCAGTTTTCGTAAGGCTGATTGATAACCTAAGAATGATTTTAGATTTTCCAATGGGAGTATCATAGAGCATCATAGACGAGCATTTTATTTGAATAAATAATAATAATAATAATAATAATAATAAACAGTATTTACATAGCGCATATCACTTCAGAAGCAGTCCCTATGAGCTCTGTAAAATATAAGAAAGCAAAAGTTACGAGAAGAAGAATAAGAAGTACATTAATGATTCATGAATGTGCCACCAGATCTTCAAACATCTGCATAACTTTGATCATTCATAAGGAGTAGGTTATCAGAAATGAAATTCAAACCATCTTGAATTACTTGAGACATGAATATAATGATCACGGCACTGTTTGTTGAACTATGCTTCCCAAGGGCATAGCAGGGTGGCGGTGTTGGCTCATTGATTCCTTTATATCAAGGAAATGGTTGAAAAATGTTATAAATTCCTTGTCCTTTTCATATTTTTGTTGTGATTCTCCACAAGTAATGAATGAAATGTGATGCAAAATAATAAATAGTAATACACAACATTTATATAGCGCTTCATAGGAAGTGTTTCTAAGCGCTCTGTGCATTATTACCCAGTTATAGCATGGCTACCATTCGGCGCTCACTGCATTCAAGGAATTTCTTCCTACCGGTACCCATTCACCTCACCTGGGTTGAGTGCAGCCTAATGTGGATAAATTTCTTGCTGAAGGAAATTGCCGCCATGGGTAGGAATCGAACCTACAACCCTCGGGTTAAAAGGTGAGAGTCAGAGATACTCCACCACGACGCCTCCACAGTGCGACAAAAACTTAGTGAAGAATTCATACCAGCTAGAAACTATGCTAAAGTGATATGCAGAGATACCAACCATTCCGGAATATGCATAAGGTGTATTTTCATGTGAATTCAAGGCTTTCATTACTAGTTAAAGGTATAGATTCGTAATGGTCGGGATACAGAATGAGATGTGAAACGAGCCGATGTATTCACAAGTTGCTTTACATGCTTAAATATATCTGTGTACGAAATTAGAAGCAGAGTTTTGCTTGTATTCTGGTGTATTTTACGTCGAACACGTCAATCAGCCATTATTTCTACGGTATGTTCAGTGCTTTCGCACGGGGGAGCGTGAGCTCGGAATGGGCGGAGTGATCGGTGGCATTGTCTGCGGTGTGTGAGTTTGCATTCATTTTGTACGTGAAGCATGTTGTGTAAGGGAGAACGACTGCAGCATCATGTTTTATTTTGTGATAATTAAGCCATTTCTAGGTCGATTTCATTCAAACAAACTATGAACATGCTCTAATTTACTATTGAAAAACTTCATTATGGTAATAATTTTACTGCAGCTCGCAAACTAGTTAAATATCTGAAGCGCCATCCTCCCAAAACTAGTCTATCGGTTTAATGACTGGGAGTGTGGTTGTTGTCATATTTGCTCTCATTTTTGTTCAGAGGTTGCATTATTCACATTTCACTTTTGGCCTTAGGCAGTTATGGAACGGTTGGCATCTCTGTGCAAGGGATGACATTGTTATAACCTTGTTAAGACTTTGGAAAGACGTATTTGAAACATTTTTTCTCAAACGTTGTCAAAGTCATCCAGCTTGCCTTCCCTGAATGGAAGCAATCAGAGTGTTCTCATGAATTGTTTCAAAATTGTTTCACTGCGGAGGCGGCGTGGTGTAGTGGTTCTGACTCTCGCCTTTCAACCTGAAGGTCGAAGGTTCGAGTCCCATCCATGGCGTCAATTTCCTTCAGCAAGAAATCTATCGGCATTGTGCTGCACTCAACCCAGGTGAGGTGAATGGGTACCGGTAGGAAGAAATTCCTTGAATGCAGTGAGCGCCGAATGGTGGCCATGCTATAGCCGGGTAATAATGCACAGAGCGCTTAGAGAAATACTTTGTATTTAATAAGCGCTAAATAAATGTAGTGTATTATTATTATTATTATTATAATAGGTTCACATCTAAGTTAGATAACTACACTAGGCAAAAAGAGTTACCGATCACTGTGAATGTTTGTCTAAATTTTTATGCCAGGTTGCCTAGCAGGATAGGAAACATAGTGTAATCATTTGGTTATTTCAGTTTTTTCATGAGGTATCTTGCTCCAATACACTTCCTAAAACTGTGGTCATGGGGAAGTGATATCAGTTAACCCTTACGCTGCTCTCTATACTGCACTCCCTGTGCTAAGTTTATTTTGTGCGGCTCCTTGGAGCGGTTTTTTAAACTCTTTGATCCTTTTCGCTTCTATAAATTGTTTTTTGCTTATCATATGAAAAATAGCCTGCTAATACCTAAGCAGGATGTGAGAACAATGCAATAGCTTGAGAATTAATCTGTACGATATACACAATAGTAATACACAAAGGGTGTTACTACGATTGCGGGTATACATGTATTTGGCACTCGAGCGTAAGCCTGTACACATGCATGTGGCAAGTTAAGGGTTAATGTAATACAGTTGTACATTATAAATAATATAAAGTACAATGAGGAAAGGGAACAAACAAAGAGGGAGAGAGATGAATTGAAGAAAGATGTAAATTGGGATGGAAGTCAAGAGATAGTCATAGTGAGAAAGATGAAGAGAGAGAAAGAGAGAGAGCGAGAGAGCTAGAGCAAGAAGATACATAGAAAGACATTAGTAAGATGAAATGCTTGCTACCGTAGAAAGACAGAGAAGAAAGTAGAAAGAAAAAAATTGGGCAGGGGTGAAGAAGAAGAAAAATAGAATACGCAAAATCCCATAATAGGATTTGACTGTAATTGAAAATGTGCATAAGCCTGTACCACAGGGGGTAAAACAAGTGTGGGGTAGTGATAAGTTTCACACTTTTATGATGCATTTAACCCTCATCGATACTTTCATTACGCACTATCTCAAGGTACGCATCGACCTGTTACATTAGCCTTTCGGCCCCAGGCTTTTGCTTGGTAATAAAGTAAGCTCGTTTTTAAAGCCACACTCATGACACATGCCCAATCTGCTTAAGATGATTTGGTTTTGGGATTCCTAATTTTGGAGATTTGGATGGAGAGGTGATGGAGAGACAGGGGGAGAGCAGTTAAAGAGAATGAGGGAAGGAGTTTGGAGAGGAGGGGGGGATCTTGTAAAAAGACAAATAAAACATTTAAAGAGGAAGCGGAATGGAGAGGAGAGGGAGAGAAAATGGGGCAGAGGGGGGATCGTGGAAAACAGACAAATACCACAGGTGGTGAAAAAAAGAAGGATGAAGTCGAGAGAGGGTTGAAGAGGGTGAAACCCTGTAAAAAAAACACGATAGATTAAGAAAGAAGGGGGGCTTGTAGAGAGAGAGAGAGAGAGAGAGAGAGAGAGAACAAGAGATGGAGAGGGAGAGAGAGAGAGGGGCAAATTCCTTAAAAACACAAATACAACAGGTGAAGAGAAAGAGGGAATGAGTAGAGAGAAATAGAGAGAAGAGGAGGGAGAAATGGAAGAGGAAAATGGAAGGGAAATAGAAAAATGCCAAAGAGGGAGGGGACGGGATAAAGAGTGAGAGAGAGGAGAAATGACTGAAAGGAGAATAGGAGAGAGACCGAAAGAGAGAGAGAGAGAGAGAGAGAGAGAGAAAGAGAGGAGAGAAGAAGACAGAAATAGAGAAAAAAGGTTTATGATAGGAAGAGTATCTGTTTCTCCCTCTCCATTTCTACTTTTTCTTTTTATATTAATGTATGTATTAATTTACCCTGATACATTTTGTAATATTTTTTACTCTTGTAAACTTTTGATGGCTAAATTAATAATAATCTTGGGAATAGAAATATAATATATACAACAAAAATGATATTGTCAATATCATAATACCTTTATTCTGATTAGAAATAGTGGGTCATGTGTAATCTTTTTTTGTCTACTTAAAGGGGAATTACACCCAGACGTTGATGTGCTGTCAGTAAATGGAGAAAAATAAGATGAACAATCTGTGAAAATTTGAGCAAAATCGGATAATACATTCAAAAGTTATGAATTTTCAAAGTTTTTATTTCCTCATGATGGACATCCTTGAGTTGGCAAAATTAGCATAATCTGTGATGTCATACATGGAGGGCCCCTCATTCACTTTGTACAGGAATTTATCCAAATATGGGTCAATATCATATTTCACATGAGGAATCACCACCATTCGTTTTTAAATGTCTGCAGAATTGATGGGGCTATATTATATTCAACGGAAAAAGCAGAAATTTGTCTACTTTTCTTGAAAAAGGGGAAAATGTGAAATTTTGTGTACAAAGCGAATAGAGAGTTCTCCATGTTTGGCACCCATTTTGTGGCTGTACGTTGCCAATTTAAGGAGCCCATGAGGGTCAAAATGGAAACTTTGAAAATTCATAACTTTTGAACGGATTATCAGATTTTGCTCAAATTTCCACAGTTTGTTCATCTGATTTTTCTTCATTTACTGACTTTATATTATTGTCTGGGTGTAATTCCCCTTTAAAAACTGGAGATTTCCCAACCTGTTTTACAGCCTCTAAATACGAACAAGCGTGGGTAATGTTCCTCGACAGCGGTGTGATGAACCAAATTAAAACCCCCAAGTACTGTGTTAATTAAGTTGTATGATACATATCCACCGTATACCCTAGGGGGCAGCAAACGCATATCAGGGGTTTTATGGAGGTTCATTGCCGATTAATCCATCGCTCGAAACTATGGAAGAAAACTATGCATTGCTTGAAGTCGGTTACGTATATAACAAGGTTCAGGTTCACGCATCGATACTGAAATCTAATTTCAAAATGAATGATATGTATTTTGCGTGAGTTTTGTGGATAGCGAGGAATTAAGTGACTCAGTTTTGTCTTAATTGTAACCTTATACGGTCAGGAACATGCAAGATAATTACGTATAGGAGGAATTGTAATTGTGTGAAGGACATGTCTATCGTTTAAATTCTGAAATAATCTGATTTTGTGAAATGGTTTGTGGGCAAGAAAAAGAAGCAAAACAAAAACAATGATCAGATGTGGATCAAGAATTCACACATCTGGATATTCCGCAAAGCCTGGTTGTATCACAAGTGAGACAATTAAATTCAAATGTCACAAAATATCTCACATCTAGGTGAAGAAATATTAGAAATTTGACAAATGAGACTAAATATTCAATATTGTCTAAGAACAAGACATCAGGTTGTATATCCAATTTCACTGTCTGGTAAAAACGAAGATATGTAAAAAGTTGTTTATTTTCGACTTCCATTTTTTCTGGAAGGCTGTCTTCAAGCAAGTCTTGTGAATATAGAAATATGCTGTAGTGGACTGTGTAATACTCAATCTCTTTTGAGATCATGTATTAATAGAAGTTCACATTTTATTAGCCAACTGCAAGAACAGTTTGTAATATCTAAAATTTGTTTGTGTTGCATAATTAGACATTTTTTATTGATAAAATTTGAATGATTTATTGATAACAATTAAATGATTTTTGTGTTCAAAACATAATTATTGAAATAAGTCATCCCAACATGAATAAACACAGATTGACAGTTCGTCCACAGCATTTCGGAAATGATCTGTCAATCAGTGTTTATTCAGAATGGAATAAAACAAATATTTCAATTTTAGAAATTGTGACATTTGTTGCAAATATTTATATTTTTGAACCTGCGCGGTAATTCAAGTATCAGGGCACCGTCCAATACCCTGTGCAGTTTTTGTAGTGTAGCAGAAGTCACTGTAGGTTGTAGCTGTAGATCATATAGACCACTAACAATAATGTGATCTAAACAATTGCCCAAAACAGTTGCCAATTTGCCAATTTTATTGATTCACTGGCCATTCAACCCAGCTCCGTGTTAGCAAAGAAATCATTGCTTTCCGCCTCTTTTTTTAAAAGATTAACAAGAAGGAGCAGAAACAGAAAATTAACCGCATCCAAATCTTGACCGAGACTAATGATGAAGAATTGTTGCCAATTTGAGGTGGAATTAACAGTGTGGCTTCCCTATTTTCTGTGACAGATTTCTCATTGCTCCTACTATATAAACTAACTTAAGTACTTTCCCTGCATTCGTATGCCATTACTCAAAGCTAACCAAATGACGAGTCGGCTAAACTTCTCCCGTTTCTGCTCATAATCTGCGCTACTCTTTTAATTTCCTGTTTCTGGTGTTTCGGGAATGGTAGACGGATGAGCAGGCGCTGTCCGACATCTCCCAAGAAGCCGTCCAATCACAGGAACAAATGCTAATCATGTGATTGATTTTCAGCGACGACTGTCTTTCCAAGCCCTACGGAACTCACCATTCATCAGCTTACTTTCCTGGCTTCTTTAAATGAGAATACAAGAAGAAATTCCACCTCAAATTGATAAAAGACCGAAAAAGACTCATTTGCTGCTGGTAGTCGACTTGTTTTACTCAGTTTTAAGCTTGTATTCGGGTTAATTATGGGTTTTTGATTCCTCAAACAGGTGTTGCTTGCATTACATAGCTGTAGGATATGAGAAACTGATATCCTTTTGTTTCTGTTTATAGGTTATATCCATATCCGAACCACTGGATGAAGTTTTAATGAATGTTCAAAATATGTACTGGAGATAGGCTATCAGGGAATGATTTTACTTTTCACATTTGATTAGCAGTTTAAGACATTGAGTAAACATTCTTAACACTTTAAGGGGAACTTCACCCAGACATTGATGTGCTCTCGGTGGGTGGAGAAAAATACAATAATCAGACTGTGAAAATTTGAGCAAAATCCGACAACCCATTCAAAAGTTATGAGTTTTTATTTTCACTCCTGATGGGTGCCTTAAATTGGCAACATACACAAACAAAATGGCTGCCAATATAGAGAACTCCTCTTCACTTTGTACACAAAATTTCACATTTTGTTCCTTTTACAGAAAAGTAGATACAATATCGAAAAGACTCATCCCAAAATGCATGCAGAATCATTATGTCCATATCATATTTGAACAGAGAGGTAAAGCTTTGTCTTCTTTTCTAGAAAAAGAAGAAAATGTGAAATTTTGTGTACAAAGTGAATGGAGAGTTCTCCATGTTGGCAACCATTTTGGTTGTGTGCGTTGCCAATTTAAGGAGCCCATCAGGGGTGGAAATAAAAACTTTGAAAATTCATAACTTTTGAATGGATTGTTGGATTTTGCTCAAATTTTCACAGTTTGATCATTGTGTTTTTCTCCACCCACTGAGAGAACATCAATGTCTGGGTAAGAACAAATGCTGTATAGCGATCATGCTAAAATGCATAGCAAATTGGGATGCGATACCAGGGAAATTATTCCCTTTCTATACTTGAGTGCTGAATAAACTAGATTTCAAGCTTTACATTGAACATCTAGTAATGTTGGTACTGTAAAACAGGGTGCAAATGGACACAGGCGAACAGGAGCAAAAGTTAGACCATAGAAGATTTTTTTTTTTTAATATGGACCTTTGTCAATATATAACAAAACCTGTCATAGCAGCCATCTGCCTATAGTGACCACCTATCTGTAGTGGCCACCTTAATTGATTATCTTCACATGGAAATATGTCTTTTCGAACCTGTCTATAGAGTTTACCTGTCTGTAGTGCCAACTGTTTCTGTTTCCCTTGGGAGGCCACTATAGACAGGTTTGATTGAACATGAAAAATTAAACAAAAACATAAGAATGATATGATAGAATCTGATATATGAGGCTGTGTAAATTTTGTCCATTTTCACCCCAGTATACCGTTTGCCCCATTTTACATTATAGTGAAGTTTTAATGAGTCCATCAAAATTTATTCAAGACAATGCAAATTGTGATTGTGCCATTTGGAAAAAAAAAAGTTTTCCTGTCCAATTATATTCAAATTGATGAAAAAACAAGATTAGAAGAATATGCCAATAGATTCAAGACTATATCATCTATCTATGTGACAATTAAAACATGGCTGCCGGTTTTGATTAAAGTTAATGCGAGATCTGGAAACAATGGTTAACATGAAAAACTTTCTTTGTGGTCATTTTGAAAAATAAAACTGATATTTCAAGATATTGAGGCGCCGTGATGTAGTGGTCATGACTCTTCCCTTTCAACCAGAGGGTCATAGGTTCGAATCCCACCCATGGCGTCAATTTCCTTCAGCAAGAAATTTATCCACACTGTGCTGCACTCAACCCAGGTGAGGTGAATGGGTACCTGATAGGAATATTTATTCCTTGAAATGCCAAGTGCAATGGTGGCTGCCAGACTAAAGCCAGGGTAACAATAATGTAAAGCGCCTTGAGCACTCAGCAATGAGAGTTGATACGTGCGCTATATAAATTGCATATATTATTATTATTATTATTATTATGTAGACATGCAGTGATAGGCTGGTGTCACTCATGTGTAACCTTCAGGCAAATATGTCCTTGAAAACCATTAAAAGATCAGTCAATGACCGCAGATTGAATCTATCAATTAGTGCCACGTTTTCATATCTAAAAGTGATTATTTTATTATTGGAGAGATCAGTTGACGACCATAGATCATTTCACATCTAGAACTGATTAGTTAAAGCACGATCTCAATGGTTTGAGTATTTTTAGAATTTATCATGTGAAGTAATCTAAAAGATCAGTGTCTGACCTAAGATTGAATTCATCAAACTTAAGCCTCATTTCAAACTTCAAGCTGATTTATTTAATACTTTTGGAACTAAATATTTGAAATAATTTAAGAAATATGAGAAAGTGAGATAGAAGGAAAGATATAGAGGTGAATAAGAGACAAAACAGACTAAAGAAAGAATGATTATAGAATGTGACAGAGGGGATTGGAAGAGCTTGAAAATTTCAATTATTCCATAGACTACTGAAATCTGTGAATTCTGTAAATCCTATCTAGTTTGTGCAGGGACTATCCGGTTCCAGTAGTCGATGGGTTAAATGAGTGGAATTCAATATTTTGTAGAAACGATAAAGAGAGGGATGAACGACAGAAAGGGAAAGATTCTTGAAATAACCTCAATTATCAGCACATTAAAATCGCATAAAACTGAGAATAACTTGAATCATTTTAATCGTAGTACTTGTAAAATATATTATTTTACTAAATATATGAATATCAGATTTTAAAATATTGTTAAAACTGTTTTAGCATCATCGCAGTCGGCATTAATATTTGAATGTGAAATAAGGAATCATCCGCAAGCAGATTTGATTTGAAAAATTTGTTGGGGAGAATTGTAGGTCCTTAGGGGCATATCCGTAGTGTGTATTAAATGTATGAGTAATTTCCGCTTACACTCTGCTGAAGAAGGTGATCGTGATTCGCGATCTCCGGCAAACTTGCGCTCGAGGGAGCGACCTGTCGATCGGCTTGCTTGAGATGCATGGCGTAGCTCTGATTGCGATCTGATTCAGATTGCATCAATCATAATTAATCTAGATTCGAAGCGAGATGTGAGTTTTTCTTTACTTGTTAAAAGAGAAGATATGTTATTGCCTTTGACTTTTCTGACCCCATTTGTAGCGTGTATCTTTATTAAATACAGAAGATCGTTTTATCCATGAGGGTGAAGATATTGAGTTTTTGATTTTTGCAACCAACTCTTACATTGTATTCAAATGATAATAATAACAATATTGATAATAATGATTTCTATTTATTTAGCGCCTTGTCATGCCTATGACTGCTCAAAGCACTTCCAATAAATTTACCGAGTCACTGGATGATACAAGCCTACCATCAATGCTTTCACATCATCTCCTACTGCTCCCCAATCACAACGAGGTGGAGTGCAGCTTCATGGATGAATTTCTTGCCGTAGGAAATAGATGCCATGGATGGGATTCGAATCATGACTCTCTGGTTGAAAGGCAAGAGACATAACCACTACATCATGAGGCCTCCACTAATTCACTGCACATGTGCGACACTGGTTCAGCATTTCTCCCCTAAATAAAAAGGGAGGAAACTTCTTTGTGCATCTAGCTATTGTGACTACTTAAATGGAAGTTGTTTTCTTTGTTCAATTTTTGCTCATTATGACGGCCAACCCTGATGCCTGAAAAATTGTTTTGTTGCCCAAGAAGGATATTTTAAATTTTTGAATTGCATGTTAGTCGGGTAAATGATTCTATTATTATTTTTTTGTACTTCATGAACAGATTTCATTAAAAAATAAAATGTAGAATGGAGTTAAAGACCTGGAAAAGGTTGTATTTTACATGTTCATGTATAATCTTATTTCAAATTACTCAGAATAATTTGTCAGGTTTTATTTCTCATACTTTTCTTAGAATTTTGCTGTGATCTTTTTGAGTGAAAAACAAAAAAATGAGGTCAGACTCTTCTCAGAGGGTCGGTCGGTCGTGGGAATCAAAACCATTTTAGGGGCCTAATCTGTGATTCTACAGGTGGTGCTGAGTGACTCTTGGCTTAGATCTGGATGATGGTTTGAGACCCTGAACTTCAAGAGTATGTCGAGGGCAGCTTTCATGGTTGTGGACAAACTCTTAAAAACTTGATGGCCTCAAACATAAGAGTGCTCTGGAGGGGCAAATACTGTAAGGGTACACAAGGTGGGAGGTGTCAGGAATGCTGATAAGATCGTGGGTGGAGATACATTTATTTATTTATTTATTTATTTATTAGAATATATTTCAACAGGATTAAAACAAGATCAGCAAAAGCTGTTTTACATCAAGGCCCTGATCAAGGCAACAATGAAAAAATAATTGATACAAAATAACATAGAATACAATTTATAATAAGTACAATTAAAATGCCGATAGAAATACAAAATTAAAAGAAACTAGTAGTTCAAAGATTGCAAAACTCTGCTCATAGAAAATCAAACAATGAAGATCTTTGTATGAAAATGAATGGCTTATACAAAAAACATATTCTTATATGATTGCTTAAATGATGATATGGATGAGATATTTTGAAGTTTGGTTGGGATTAAGTTCCATAATTTGATTGCACTGTACTTAAATGATTGATTAAACCATTCAATGTTAGGCTTTGGTAAAACAGCATTAATTGAATTCGCATTTCTTGTATTAATCCCATGCCTATCAATAAACAAAAGGTGACCTAGGAGGTTATGTCCTTTATTTTATACTAGATGCAATTTATATATTGCACGTATCCACTCTGCGGAATGCGCAAGGCGCTTTGCATTATTATTACCCTGGCTTTAGCCCCGCGTACATGAGCGCTCTTGGCCTATAATGGAATAAATATTCATGCCAGGTACACATTCGCCTCACCTTGGTTGAGTGCAGTACAATGTGGATAAGTTTCTTGCTGAAGGAAATTAACACTAAGGGTGGGATTTGAACTTACAACCTTCTGGTTGAAAGGGGAGTCAGAACCACGGCACCACTTTGTAATGCGTAATTTGTTAAGCTTTATCCAGTTATTTTGAGATGAGATTGAAAGAATTTTAATTGATCAATATGGATTTGACTCAACTAGTAAAATATATGCATCACAAATTAAGGGTGTTGGGTTAAATACCCTAATATTATAAAGATTTTAAGTTACCTGCTCTGATGGTCAAAATGGATGTGGTATCTGCAACGAATTCTAAAGAAACAACACTGCATTATTTTTGTTCTTGTTAAAGTAGGAGGTTTAATTGAGGGTAATATGCTTGTTCATTTTTTGATAATTGTCACTGTATTTTTAGCTATTATTTTAATCTGATTCTTGTGTCCATTGAATAATAGTGCTGATGTTTTCCCAGTCTAAGATTGTTAAAATTGTTAACTCTTAATTCTCTCCCAAAATTCTGGTGATGGGAAAAAGTGAAGACATATACCACTTGTTACAGTCCTGGGGAGCAAAGTTGAAACAAATTGAAATTGTATTCAGCTGAAGATCTGAATGAAATAAAAAGAAGTGATGAAAAATTTTGCTTCAAAAGAAAAAAGGAGAATATATTGAAATGAAATTGCCACCTGGTGCTCCAGGGTCCTACACGTATAGCCAAGAATAATTCTGTAAATTGATAAGGAAAATATTAGAAACTATTGACTTCTGGTTCTGTTTGTCGTTCTTCAGAATATGAGACTCTGCGATACGGCAGGCTCCGTCGTTCTAGTTGCGTTATGCATGCAATATATTCACTCTCGGGGCAATGGCGCAACGCTTTGGAATATATGATGAGAATTTCATCAATTTTTCTTCTCTTCCTTTGATGAAAAGTATGATTTTTTTCGTTCATCAGTGCTGGTCGAATTTCATTCAAGCCTTGGCTTGCAAGCATGTGAAGTAATTAAAGATTTTCTGTTATATGAGTGGTGACGTTGTGATGCTTGTTATTTTGCGTGTTTACTTCTTACATGTTTTCTTGTGTCCTTGAGAGAATGTACTTGTGATGTCAAAAGTTCAAGCATTTGATAGAGATAGATTGTTCAACAAGGCATCTTGCATTACTTTTTCTTTCTTTCTTTGGTTTTTGTTATCCTTCTACTTTTTATTCTGCTCAATTCTTTGTTATCCACTTACTTCTCCGTCATGTGAGATGGAAAGCTAAAATTTAAAACCTAACATTTGATGGAAATGACAATAACTGAATGTGATTTTGAGGTTGAGAGAGAGAGAAAACTGGACATTTGATGGAAATGACAATAACTTGATGTGATGTTGAGGTTGAAAGGGAGAGAGAGAGAGAGAGAGAGAGAGAACTGGACATTTGATGGATGTGACAATAACTGGATGTGCAATTGAGGTTGAAAGGGAGAAAGAGAGAGAGAGAGAGAGAGAGAGAGCTGAACATTTGATGGAAATGACAATAACTGGNAGTCTACCCCAAAATAATAATTTTTTAACAGAAGAAGAAAAAATTGTTGAGTAAGGTAAAACAAAAAAAGTTTGAAGAAAATCGGACAAGTAATAAAAAAGTTATGAATTTTTAAAAATTTGGAAAAATGGGTAAATCAGTAACTAAATGGTGTTCTAAAAGGGTTTCAGATAGGCTTTAAGCCAATAGCTCGCAGGGGCTCCGCCCCCTGCACCCCCGCCAGGGGCCCTAAGGCGGGCCCCTGGACCCCACCCGTTCAGCGGCACGCCTCGCTGCGCTCGGCGTTTGCTCGCTTCGCTCGCAGCGGCACGCCTCGCTGAGCTCGGCAGTGGCTCGCTCCGCTCGCAGAAATCTACTGGATTTCATTCATTCAATGTTGGCAGCTCTGCATCTGATGGAAATGATAGTGACTGGATGAAATTTTGATGTTAAACATGGGGGAGGGGAGAGAGGGAGAGAGAGAAAGAGACAGAGACACAGGGAAAGTAAAATTAAAAAAACAGTGTAAGGGAATACAGAAATACATAGGTGGGTCAGAGATAGATGGAGAAAGAGTGAGAAAGAGGGAAAGAGTAAAAGAATGACAACAAAATGATAGATGATAATATACAGAGATATTAAACACATGTAGAGGAAACAGTAACATGTTATTTGTACTGAAAATATTTTCCTTCTAACAGTAATTTATCAAGTGATACCTAATTGTTTTCCATTCCGTTTTCTTTTCTTTGCAGGTAAGTCCAATTGAAGTCTTGTAATTGATAATGAACAAATAGACACCAACATCAATCTTCAGCTAATGTAAGTACTCCATTTCACATCTAAGAATAGTCAGACCCTTTTCTTAACTAAGACAATTATAAAGCAGCGTTCAAACTTTTATGAAATTGAGTTGTATGCAAGCTGCACAAGGTTCCTCAAAGAGGCACTCGCATAAAGCTGATCATGTAACTTGTGACCATTCGTAATTACCTTGGTTGCAAACCTCTGGAACATACTCAAAAATTATACATACTTATTGTTCTTTAAATCAGGGTAAACTTGTTCAACTCATCAAACACAAGAACTTTTATAATACTTAGGTTATGCTTTCATCACTTGTACAATAATTAAAGTATAAATGATGCTGCCTTATTGGTCCCCTATTAGATTCTTAGCCAGGGGGCTGCTGAGGGGTCAGGTACCCTCTGCAAAAATGTGAAAAAATGTTGTGAAAATGGCCCAAAAAGCATAGCAAAATGAAGGGGTGGAAGGGGTAAAAATGAGGTCTGCTCACTGTTCAAGTGCAATTCTGGCTCTGCCCCTACTTGAACTTAAACTTGAACCTGAAATTTGTATTTATCCAAAAACATCCATGCATCAAATTTATCATACATAATACATGAATGTGCATTGAAAAATATAAAGGGTAAAAGGAACCAGAAAATAGTACAAATGCTTGTCAAATCTGGTACCTTTTCTTCAAATATGCTGCACTAATGAAGCTTATGCACAGCAAATTATGATTAACCATTTCAGTTTAAGTTCTGGTGAGTTCAGCGAAATAAATCATTTCACAGCTTTCCATACAACCTGCTAAATAAGATTGTTGGTAATCTGTCGAACATGACAATAATTCAATGATCGAAAAGAACTACAACTCGCCAAAGTTGGAACGTATCCTAAATAAGATTGTTGATAATCTGTTGACATGACAATAATCCAATTATTGAAAAGAACTAAAACTCGCCAAAGTGGGAACGTATCCTAAATAAGATTGTTGGTAATCTGTCGAACATGACAATAATTCAATGATTGAAAAGAACTACAACTTGCCAAAGTTGGAATGTATCCTAACTAAGATTGTTGATAATCTGTTGAACATGACAATAATTCAATGATCGAAAAGAACTACAACTCGCCAAAGTGGGAACGTATCCTAAATAAGATCGTCGGTAATCTGTCGAACATGACAATAATTCAATGATTGAAAAGAACATGGCTGAAATGATAAAACTCAGTTATGATTGATTCTATAATGTAATCTATACTCTCACCCTCGGGGGCTGCAGTAGCTCGTTCCTGCCATTTTATTATTTCGGATAGATTCATATCTTTGAAGAAATGAGAATGCATTTATTAAAGACATTGTCACACATTAATACTTTGTTATTTAAGAAAAAATCTTAAAATCAAGCTGTGTGGCCTATGTTATTTCATTCACTTTGATAAAAAAAACAATAAAGAATGCTAAAAAATGTAAAAAGAAGGAGATTGTGTAGGCACTTTCAGGATATATATAAAAATTAAATAAAGTGTACCAATGTCAATTTATTACTACACAGTGTGTCTATGTGCTGTAGGTCCTTTATCCAATTATACCGTTTTTAGCACTAAATGTTGATTTTGAAGCCTTATATTTTCACAGCTTAGTTAAACTTACAATAACATTAATCACAAATCTGTGGCAAAACCTTAGATATATGATTAATTTCCAATTTATTACATCTCTTCTATGTTACAGGCAACTGATCTGTGTATGCCATGGGTTTTCAGTGAATGTGTTTATTAAATAGAGACATGTCTTTTCCTTTTGAAAAATATAATTTTGCTCTTGGAGTTATTCAAAAAGATACAGTAGTTTACGGTTGAGAAATAAACAGCTTTATTTGTGACACCTTTGTAATATTGGCCTTAGTGGAATCCTGTTGGCAGATATTGAGCAGCTTTCTATCAAAGTCTGTTGCCTCCAAAGTTCCAAATAAATCCTTAGAATGACACGCCTAAACATTGATATATGAATTTATGACAAAATCATCATTTGTTATAAAAAATAAATATTTAAAAAATGCATTATGCAATTATTAATTTGGAATCATTGATTCATATTCCTCAAGATATTATAGAAAACTGTTAGGTCATTTTATTTTCCAACATTGAGATATCATTACCCAACTTTATCTAGGTTTTCTGATTTAAAAAAAGCACAACACATTAGCACAACACATTATCCCCCCTCAAAAAAAGAGCAATATTGATGTTAAACATTTGGGAGTAATCCATATTTTCTTAAATTGGCAAAATGGTGTTGAATTGATGATAAGACATCAAAACTGATATTGTCTAGCGAACAAAAATGTAAAAATAGATACAAAGAGAAATGGAAAGAAAATAGAAAAACAGATTGATCCAAAAAGGTTAATAGATGTTAGATTAGATTCATTCCATAGAGAATTTCTTCATTTCCAGACAATCTATATCTAATTAGGATTGGTGTACAGTGGCTACATTCAAACTTTACAAACACTTGAAATGGATAATCACAAAATGCGTCTGATTTTTGGTCAACATCAGTTATTGTTTATGTCAGAACTGAAGTGTCTAGTGAGCAATAGTTGAATATGTGAGGGGTTTGGAAAAATATGAAATTAGATGAGCCCAGCGTGTTGGACAGAGGTTTAGAGTTGTGTCTTGGAAAAAAAGGATTTTTTTTTTAAGTGATACACTGACATGTCAGATGAAAGAAGAAAATGTGTACAATGTATTAAAGTAATGTGAAGGAGCAAAACAATTGATTATATATGAAGATTGGTCATTATCTAAGAAGATAATTTCAGAAGAATGACACATTCTTGTAAAGGACAATGTAGAAAGATGGAACATTCAATCAAATCAAATCATTTATTTTATTTTTCAATTCCTTTAATAGTTCAAATAATACAGTCATGAATGATATTGGAAATAACTAATATTACATAAGAAATTAAAAAATAGAGGCCAGCAAAGAAGCGAAGCTTGTAAAGAAGGCTGGCCCCTAATAGTTACATTAATAATTTCTATATAATAAAGCATACACATTAACACAGATAATTACATAATAATTACATATGTACACATATATTACAAAAATAAACAACTGGAGAGAAGCTGAACAAAGAAACAACACATAGAAAAAAACAGAAGAGAGAAAACAAGAAGACGATAGAGGACGTGCTAGGTGACAGGGAGGGAGCAGGGAAGGGG